>OMLC01097960.1:0-19248 GCA_900302585.1 Regalecus glesne
ATGTTCACATCCTTGATAGGGAGGAACGCTGGTTTGAAAGGGGGGTAAAAGACCATCTATGTGAAGAGGGAACCACCCTCCTGAACAAAGGTGGGGGTCTGAGAGTCCATGTGTCATCATGTGACAATGCTGTGATTGATCCTATTCCCCAGTCCTCTGTGAATAGTCCTCATGACCACTGAATGTCCAGCCAATGAGCAGCTCTCATATGAAGCCAGCCTTTAGTGGTGTGGTATCACTGTGTTGTTGATCAGGGTGGGGATGCTGCAGTCAGCTCAGACTCAACATGTCTCCTGGAGGAGAGAGGACACGTCTCTGAATAAACCTCTGATCCAGGTCAACTGATTCACTGTTTTTGTGCTAAATGAATTCATTTCAGGGGAAAAAAGAAACAATGTGTGCAGACAGAAGCAGATAACTCACTGGGTTACATGGTACAGTGGATACGTTCCTCTCTGTCTTCCTCAGTCTCTCCATGCCCTGTGAATCCTGTTTCCCTCGGACACCATTCTTTGGTCATGATCTCTCTCTTTTCTTCCCCCTTTTCTCCATCGCTGCTGTCGGTAGGTATGGCGAGGGGCACTCCTGCTAGCTGACTTCATCCTCACTCATTCAGCCATGTTTCGGGGAGCCACTGTCCTGGAGCTGGGGGCAGGAACAGGCTTTACCAGTGTCGTAATGGCTACTGTGGCAAAAACCGTTTACTGTACAGGTACAATTAACTTAAGGAGACTGTTGTCTTGGAAACATTTTATTCAAAATTGGATAACAATGTAACTTTAAAAACCTAAACAATAGATCACTACAAATAGTCTATAGAAGGTTGTCACAGGTTTTGCGGTAAGACTGATGATACTGAATTTAGCTTGATTGCACCAGTTTAATAGTCTCCAAAACAACTTGCACCTTAAGCAATCACAGGCCACTTAAGCTAAATCCTCCTTATCAAACCATTAACATCTCGACTCCCGTTTTTCCATCCTGAAGGTGTTGTTCTCAGCTCCAGTATATTCAGCTCACCCCAGGTCCCCATCTCACCGTAGGTGGTAATATACACCATATAGTGGGCTGATCACTAATACAGCTCAGTTGAGCCTGATCACTGACCCCCTGCAGGTTTGCTGCTGATGTGCAAGAGCCACTCCAGTCCGTTTGACTCCACTAGACACGTAAACTACTCCCCATTGGCCAACCTGAAAATAGCATCCAGTGTACTTTAGTGATTTAGTCTGTTTCTGCCACATCATGGAGTATGAAGTTACTGGTTGAGGCAAATATTTAGAGAGTTTCTGTGTGTGTGTGTGTGTATGTGTGTGTATGTGTGTGTTTATAATAGGTTTAATCTATAAGCCCAGTCCATATAACATAAGATATTCCTTTTTTAGTCCCACAGGGGGATATTTTTGATGATTTTGTCAAATTTTGCAATGAATTTTTACATGATTCTTTGCATAATTACTGTTTGCTCAACAGAAATTACACATGCACATGTACTGTTTCATTTTAGCCTATCTCTGTCACTTTAATTCTTATGCAGTTTTAGTTTTGTGTGATTGAAAACTTAGCTAACAACATAATAACTCAGCTTGTGTTTTATATACCAGAGTGCCAAGGAAGTGTTGAGACTTAAGTTTCATCCTGGCAGCCATGGATATATAAAGCTTTTGACATGTAGTATCTAATTCCAATGAAAGCTGCTCACCCAGGACATACTGCAGGTATTGGCAACAGCAGTCATGTTTGTGTCAGTTCCTAAAGAGCTCTTGAAAACGTATCAGTGATATTTTTCCTAACCCTCAAAAAAAGAAAGGAAATCTCCAAATTGACTTCTAAATCTCAAATTGTCTAAATAGCAGGGCCTCCAGCACCCCTTGGCTTGAAAAGCTATTACAATATGGCCTGTTAGGAGCTGTGGTGTCACTGGCAGTCAGCTAGTAGCCTGTAGTCAAAAACTCTGGTCTTCAGTAACACGACACAGTTGGCAAATCTACCGACGGCTCCTAACATTAGAAGTGTTGACAAGAGTCAGTCTTATTGCAGCAGGTGCTGTTTGCATCGGGTTTCACAGAAATAAAAAGCCCACGGTCCGAGATAAACTACACGGTATAAGAGAACCAATAAAAAACAGTATAAATGGGACTGGTAAAAAATAAATGTCATCCCTCATATCTTAGCTATCCCTCCTGTCAGTCTTCACTATCTTCTTCAGTAAACTATATATCACTAAAGAATAATCTTAAATTGGAGAAATCATAGGGGCAGCATGGCTCAGTGGGTAGAGTGGTCATCTGGCGATGCAAGGCTGCAGGTTCGATCCCCACACCTGCAGACAAGCGTGTCGAGGTGTCCTTGAGCAAGACACTGTTCCCCTAACTGCTCTGCCCTGTGATAGACTGGTGACCTATACAGGGTGTGTCCCTGCCTTTATGAGCATCCTTATGTTCCAGCATGGTGTTCATTAGGGACAATCCATGACTACCACAGATGTCCGACAATAAAGCACTACTTGGGTTCAGATCAGGGAGCCCATTCCTCCCTATCACGCCCCTCCAAGTGTCTTCCATCATTGTCCACATGTGTATTGAGTCCCCTACAAGAGCTCCATGCAGGACTCCGTCCAGGGTCTCCTACAAGGCCGAATACTTTGAAATACTGTTTGGTGCATAGGCACATATCACAGTCAGAGTTTTCCCCCCATAACTCTTAAGGTGTAGGGAGGAGACCCTCTCATCCACATGGTTAAACTCCAGTATAGTGGCCTTCAGCCAGGGACTTATGAGTACCCCCCCCCAGCGTCTCTAACCATGGGCACCTCCAGAGAAGTATAAAGTCCAACCCCTGTCTAGGAGTTTGGTTCCAGAGCTGCTGCTGTCTGTAGAGGTGAGCCCCTCCAGATCTAGCTGGCACTGTTCCACCTTCCACACAAGCTCTGGTTCCTTACCCCCCAGAGAGGTGACCTTCCACATCCCTAATGCCAGCCTCTGTTGCAAGGGTCTGGACCGTTGAGACCCTTTGCCTTCACTGCTACCTGTCTGGCAGTGTACTTGACCCCACTGGTCCTTCCTGTAGGTGGTGGGTCTACAAGTTTGAGAAGTGTCCACGTTGTTTTTTCAGGCTGAGCCCGGCCGGGCTCCGTGGTAAACTCGACCACCAGGCGCTCGCTGACGGGCCCTCCTTCTGGGCCTGGCTCCAGATGAGGGCCCCAGGCTTCCTCCGGGCAGGGTAGCATCACTTCTTCCTGGTTCTTTCATGGCTCTTCTTGAAATATTCTGAGTCTGGTCCCTCACCTGAGACCAATTTGCCATGGAAGACCCTACCAGGACCACCAGGCTCCAGACAACATAGCTCTCAGGTTCATAGAGACACTCAAACCTCTCCACCACCATCAGGTGATGGTTCCTCAGAGAGGCTTTTTATTTTTATTTTATAAGTCTGGTGGAAAAAAAAACCCCAATCAGGCTTCAAATGTGATTGATGCTTTTGTATTCTAAATATATTTTCTTTGAGAAAAAAAATCACCTTGATTATCCATCATTACCTTGTCAGGCACATAAATAAAGCATTCTTTGAGTGTTTTAAATGTTTACTACCAATCTGTAATGTCTTATTCAGAGGCCCATCCTAAAATGAAGTCAGCCTCTCATTCAGGCTGAGATTGTAGATTCCCATTATATTAATGCAATTTTTCATGACCAGCCGTAGTCATTATAGTGAAATGTAATTTATGTACTTACTATTTCTGTATCCCTACAGTGGCTGGTCATTTCATTTTCTTTGCTCTGGAATGATGGAGATCAGGAAACCAATTCGAAATAAATGACTGGAGTACCGTCATCTGTCAGGGTATATAAGAGAGTGGCTTTAAGAGATTCCAGGTATTTTTCAAAGACTACATTTAATAAATGTGGTAACAGTTGTCGTTAAATGGAGTTGAATTTCATTTAAGCCTGTGGTCAATAGCCCTCAAAAACCCTGCACTTTACCCATGGTAACTTGCCAGGTCTGCATAGATAAACCAATGGTTTTTGAGAGTAACCAGCCCTATATGCAGGCCTCTTATAGTAGACCGTGGAGGAGTGTTACATTCTGTCACTACTTCATACAGAGAACATTTTCCTTCCTGTCTCTTTAAGTTTAAATCAAACTCATGCAGGCTTATAGCATGAAACTGAATTATCCACAGGATTTATAGTTCCAGATGTGGGGAGAAATAATTTAGCTGGGCATGCAGAGGACAGAAAGTCATTAGCATAAAGGCTGAATAGTGCTTGTCCAGGGACCTCCGGCAGAGACCCAAGGCTAAACTAGAGCACCGGTTAGAGGGTGTCAGAATGACACGTAGCCTATTGCAACAGCCAGCTCCTTCACAGCTGCTCACTCTTCTCAACGGGAGAAAGGACCTTAGTGAAATGAATGGGCAGTGACAATTACATTTCAACTCTTATATTACAGAGTAGCAGTCTTTGTGTTATGCTACCTGGAATGGTCGAGGTGAAAGGGTTCAGTTAATAAAAACAAGGAGGGGAATTAAAGAAAAATGTAAAAACACCCATAAATAAATACAGTAAAAAAGAGCTGCATTTCCATTTCACATAGCTCTGAAGGCTTTTTGTATTGCATATGTTATCTAGCTGTAGTGTTGCTCCAGTATCTTTTGTACGTTGACCCTATAAACTTGTAGTACGTCACTCTGGATAAGAGCGTCTGCTAAATGCCCGTAATGTAACATATTACCCTTTTCCTGATGTCTTTTGATATGAATTTATGATAATAAGTGAAAATAAGGTACATAGTTTTTGAAGGAAAATTGACCTTATGAGCCCTGCCATTGAAACTCCTCTTACTACTGAGAGAAATCCCCCAGCTCATGTTGTAAAATCCATCACGTGGTCACATTGAGGATTCTTGCATTGGGACTGCAAGATTTGGGTTTTTTTCTTACACAATTTTTCCCCACTAAAGGACTCTTTTGGTCTAATTGATAATAGCTGCCTTCCAACTCACTTTTCAACGTATTTTCTGTGGAAATTCATTACAGGTTATGTGTTTTTTCACCCTTATATAATGAACAGTGACACTGGTAGAGTTTGTCTGCGTTGAGACTGACAGTACAGACACATCAGATGACATGGTAGACACCTAGTGGCCGGAGACTAGCACTACAAAAACACAACTTTTGAATGGTCAAACGTGCAGTGCAGTGGGCCAACCCATGCATATATGTGGGCACATTACATTTGCTGTAAATGTAAAGGGGAAAAATATGATGGAAGTAACCATACCTCTCATGTGGAGCAAATACTGTCTTTAACTACTGTTGAAAGACCAACTTTTGTTTTGCAGATGTGGGGGAAGACCTTCTAAGCATGTGCCAAAAGAACCTGACACTGAACAAACATCTGCTTGAGCCTACAGGTGAGATTCTGTTCACAAATTCCAAATCTTTGTAGTTGCACAAATTGGATTTGTAATTTTCTGTTTATGGATAATGTGTGCAATGTTTTTCAGCCTGGTCTTCTTGTCATAGCTAATACTGAAGGATTTATACTGAAATAGCAGTTGCAAGTTTTGAAATGCTCCAAACGATTAGCAGTGTGGGAGAGGTCTGCAGACCTCAAAAGTTTGACTTGTTAAATAATAATATATTAAATATGCTTGGCATTTCATTGATATTATTTGCTGCCTTTATTATCTCTTCTTTACACAAAAAAAGGAACTCAAAAGTAAAAGTTCACCCTGTTACCATTGTTGTTTTTAGTCCATCTCTACTATAGTATGTTGAGGTGGTTGAAACCTCAATGAAATAATTTAACTGAAGTCAGAAAGGGCATCTGGGCTCAATCCCCCCATGCTTCAACCAAGTCCATCCCCACAACTTGGGGACTAATCATGACATATAAAACAGACCTCTCATTCTTCAGGGGAACCACATACCTTGGTCTATTCTGTTTGATCCATCCGCGTTTATCTACAGTGGGGAAAATAAGTACTTGACCCCCTGCTGATTTTGTGAGTCTGCCCCCTTACAAAGAAATGAACGGTCTATACTATTCATAGTAGGTTCATATTAACAGTGAGAGACAGAATATTTTCAAATATCCCAGAATTATCAAAATCATATTGATTTTTTTCAAATAAAATCATGTTTTATTGAGGTAAATAAGTATTTCACATCCTACAAACCAGCAAGAATTCTGGCTCCCTTAGACCAGTTATGTGACCAGGAGCCACTCAGGTAGTCCTCTTACTTAATTAGTACTTCTAATTAAGTAATCGTGACCTTGAATAAATGGATAATAGCAATTAATTGTCAGGATGAATAAGTTGGAACAAGGAATGATGCACAGTGGAAATGTCTGGAGAAAAGTTACATAAGAGCAAATGATTACATTGCCACATTAGTATGATCAATATTATTACAGCTTATTTTAACAGCTGCAAGTTTTCAGCTTGCAGCTGTTTTAATAGTTATAATACAGCACACACGACCATGGGGCATGCTGTCTGCCACCTCCCTGGTCAAACTAACAGAGACTCATCCTGAGATGGTTTTGGTTTAGTTCATCAGCAGGCCAGGCTAGAGCAGTTGGTAATTCAGTGTCTTGCTCAAGGACGCTTCAGCACACCTTCTGAAGGAGCCAGGGATCAAACCAGTGACTTTCCAATTACTGGATAACCCACTCTAACTCCTGAGCCATGCTGCCCTAAACAAATCCCCAGAATCCTAGTAAAAATATAACAGTTTTTGCACTTGGCAAACATATTCAAGTCCTGATTGGGTACTGCTCTGGATCCAAGGTTGCTAGGTAACGTTAGCTTGTGATATTTGGAAGCATCAAGTGTTGTACTTCACCCATTCCACATTGAGGGTTTGACAACATTGATCTCAGACCTGCTGTTTTTCCATGTGTTGATATTTTAACCAAAAGATGTCACTGGTGTGCCTTCTAAAAAGATTTAATAGAATGAAAATAAAAGATTCCCTTATCAGTCCCACAAGGGGAAATGTGGAATTCTCTGTTTTTTAACCCATCGTATTATATAGGAGCAGTGAGCTGCCACCATATGGTGCTCAAGGAGCAGTTAGGGGTTCATTGTCTTGCTCAAGGACACCTCGACATGCTTTCTGTAGGGCCGGGGATCGAACCTGTAACCTTCTGATTCCCAGACGATCGCTTGACCCACTGAGCTATGTCGCCCCGCGACATATACCGTCCCCATTATATGTCTCCAACCAAGCTGTCACTTTGTGGCTGTAGTTTAAAAAAGCCTCTTCAAAATACTTTTTAAAAAACCCTGATGCTGAAAGCCCAGCAAGGGGGTCAACTTGGGCTTGTAGTACACTCTAGAAACCATGATTTTAAAGTACACTTGAGTTACACACAGCAGGGCATCCCTCAGAAGTGGTTGTGCTGTTATAGCAGCATCTTGACATTCCAAACCTGTTACACTAGCTTAGAAAAGAAGAAATCCTCATCAGCAGAGATGGAATTAAACATGTGCTAAAGGTTTCATGTGTTATATCTGTCCATTACTGGGTATGGGTCAGTGGTTAGTGCGCTCGCTTTGGGAATTGATGAGCTAGAGTCAGCGGATTTGAATCCACTGCTGGATGTCAGGAAGGGCATCCGGCCATAATCCCCCAAGCCCCATCCAAGTCTGCTTCCACCCCTACAATGTAGGGATCTTATACCAGGTAGGAATCAGCAGCATCTGGGAAAGTGGGAAAATGCTAACACTGTAGTAAAAGAAAACACTAAACCAAGCAAAATATGATGGAGAAATATATGGTTCAAACTTCTCTACATCATACAGGAAACATGCAAATAACATTAAGGATTTCCATAGAAAGTGATGGCCAGTTTGGTCAGGTGGAGCGATGTAGTGAAATACAGCAAGTTAAAGTGACTATTGCAGCTCTTTTCTTCAAATTAGAATCAAAGTAAGCTCTGTAGATATGAGTGCCAGCTTTGGTTTTTGCACATTTGACATGCGGTATCTATCTCCTGGGGTTTGAACCAGTTATCTGCATGTCATGAATCTAGTTCTCTGTGTGTCTGGGTAAGATGTGACCGATGGGGCCACAGTATCGGTATTGAACAGGCTATTGGAGAATGAAAACAAATGAACAAAAAACATAATCTAATTTGAACAAAATTTAAATGTTAATTGGCTGACGCGTGCGATGTATTTAGCACATCAATAGAGGGAAATTTTAAGATGAAAACACTGTATTTCTAAAGGATGAACATTTAGGCAGACTTGGGATAAACACTTGAAGCTGAGTTGGCTATTCCTCTCTGAACTTTGTTCTAATTGGTTACGTAGTTGACAATCTGGTTTGCAGAGGTCGCAGTTTGGGACCAGTATTGAAATTTATATTGGAATAAAGCACATAACAGATTAATTAAGTAGAAAAAACATGTCTTGGTTTTTTTTTCAGCTGAAGTAATGACGTCTTATTTGTTAAACAGGTGGTGAAGTGAAAGTAAGAAAGCTGGACTGGCTCCGACGCAGCCTCTGTACAGGTAACTCAAGAGAACACACACACACACACACACACACACACACGAAAAGAAACTGACCTCAAACATACATGTCCCTTCACATGTCTGAAAAAGTAGGGTAGCCAATGTACATATTAACTAGCTGTCGGAATAAAAAAGTGGCACATGATCCTGGGCAGGGTGGTAAAAGGAAGATAACTTGCCAGCACAACAGTCCCATGTTTCCCATGACCACTCTGGAGTCCTGGTAGCCTATGGCCTCTTGTGTACTCCGTCATCAAGCTGTGTTTTTTAGGGGAAGAAGGTTGTGAAGCTGCATAAACCCCATGACTTGTAAAACTCTTCACAGAACGTAGTAGCTTTGTGTTTGTTCGGTGCTGTAATTGGACTTGTTCTTATATAAAGTTTTTCTAATCTAGTGGCCACTCGAAGCGCTTTACGATGAAAGCCTCACATTTACCGAGCTACGCGGTGGGATGTGAACCCACGACGCTTGACTCGCAGGCGTCCGCTCTACCCGCTGAGCCGTCCATCAGCTCATCGATCAATAAAAAAAAGTCACAAAAGCGTTTTCTACAACACCGACTGGCCCTGGCCTCACGGTACAGCTCTGCTCCCCATTGCAAGACCATGGTGGAAACGCTTCAGATGTTTTGACTAAGTTAATCACTGTTTTACTGCTTGTAATTTAATCATTCACTAAAAGACTTACACAGCAATTTGGATATACTCACAGTTTCCTGTTAAGCATTTCCCCAGATGTACACCGGATCTCTTGTGAAAACTCTGCGACGGCGGCTCTGCGTCCTAAAACCATTTATTAGTGACTCATCTGCTCAAAATGCGTGACTGGAAAATAAATAACCAGAGATATACAGCAGGTGAAATCTTACTAGACTCTACATACGGCTCCAAATTAAACACTTGTATTCATCAATCACTCACATAAATGCTGATGTGAAATAAGCAATTTCCCACTCATGCTTTTGATTGATTTAGTTGTAAGGTGACCAGTCTTGTAGGACAGTTATTATATTTCAAGTATATCAATTACAGAGAAAGTTTTTCCCCCTAAAAGGTTTGGAATTTAGTTCATAACGAGAACGTCCATGTGTACAGCTTGTTGTTTTTACTCAAACCGTGTGCCTTGGTGCACAGAAAGCTATGTACTCCATAACAACATGTCTACTATTTGTTCTTCTTTTGGCTGCTCCCATCAGGGGTCTCCACAGCAGATCATCATCTCCATCTCCTCCTGTCCTCTACATCTTCCTCTGTCTCACCAGCCACCTGCATGTCCTCCCTCACCACATCATAAACCTCCTCTTTGGTCTTCCTCTTCTCCTCTAGCCTGGCAGCTCCATATTCACCATCCTTCTCCCAGTATACCAGCATCTCTCTCCCAGTATAGCAGCATCTCTCCTCCACACATGTCCAGAGCATCTCAGTCTGGTCTCTGGCTTTGTCTTCAAACCCTCAAACCTGAGCTGTTCCTCTGATATTTCTTCTTCTTTCGGCCTGTTCCCTGTTTTTCAGGGGTTGCCACAGGGGATTTTATAGTTCCTATTTGTACCATGTGGATTTTACATCAGATGCCCTTCCTGACACAACCACTAAACCTACAGATGGGGGCATAGGTAAACCACTGAATGCCACCCTAGTAGCCATGGACTTGAGACCATGCCTGTCACTAGAACTTACCATCTATTATACTGGTTCCTGATCTCGTCCTTCTTCATCACTCTCAATGTCTCAGCATCTTCAACTTCTCCACCTCCAGCTCCACCTCCTGTCTGTCTGTCAGTGCTGCCGTCTCCACACCAGACAACATAGCTGGTCTCACCACCATCTGTAGACCTTCCCTTTCACTCTTGCTGGTACCCTTCTGTCACACATCACCCCTCATACTCTCCTCCACCCACTCCACCCTGCCTGCTCTCTCTCCTCCACCTCTCCTCCACACTCCCTGTTACTTTGAACAGTTGACCCCAAGTATTTAAACTCATCCATCTTCCTCACCTCTCCTCCTCATCCTCACCATCCCTCTGGCTCTCCTCTCATGGCTCCTACTGATTCCATGGACAACACATACACAGCCATATCGTGTAAGGTTTAGTTGAGGTGCACATACCTTGTGTCATAAATGACAGAGATTTGTCCCTGCCTGCTACTTTAAGATATTTGTTGTTTTCATTAACATTTGTGGGGCTGCTTTGGATTTTTCATTCTTGCCTTGACCGTGTTCTCAACTGCCCCACCTTCCAGTAATATGTAGCTCTCTTACTCTTTGTTGCTGTCTGCATTTCAATGTGAAATGTGTGACTAGAAACAGCGTCAATACTCTTTCACTTTGGACATCTATTGACTCCACTGTGTTTCTTTTTGTTTGCAGACACTGATGTGGAGTTCAGCTGGACTGAAGAGGAAGTGGCAGATCTCCATGATAACACGAGCTTCATCCTTGCTGCCGATGGTAGGCTTGATGGGCTGAAACAAAATCATCTTCAACTCAAAACCAGATATGGGTGAACTTAGGGGAACATATTAATTTATTTGATATCTTAACTGAAAAGAGCTTTAAGGAGAAGCCACACTGGAAGCAGCCGAACCCGCCACTGCTCCCACCAGTGAACATCCGCTGCTTGTTGCCATGTTGTCTTGTCCACTGACGTATGGTTTGGATATTTCTTGGCCCTGATTGAATTTGATAAGATAAATCCAAATAGTTTGCATCAGATCAACAACTAACCAAGACAAGACATCCATGTTATGAGGAAACACTTCTCTCCGTGGTGTTTCTCATCTGAGTTTCTGTATATTGGAGGAGACAGGGCATCCAAAGCAAACCCACATAGACACGAGGAGAACATGGAAACTCCACACAGAAAGGACCTGGTGCAGGATTTGAACCAGGGCCCTCTTGCTGTGAGGCAACAGTGCTGATCACTGCACCACCATGCCATCTAAAGAAATGGCAACCTCATATTTTCTGGAACTTTCCCTGTGAACCTGTCCCCTTAATCTAAGTGGTTGCAATTACTCACATTTCTCGTGTGACGGGATCAACTTTCACTGATTTAAATTTTCATCGATGTACTGCCTGCTTGCCTTGCACTGCCAAAAATTCAATCATGCTCCACGTAAGCTGTTAGACACCCCCATCCATCCATTCTCAACTGCTTATCTGAAATTGGGTCTCGGGAGAGCTGGAACCCATCTCGGTGCTCATTGGGTAAAAAGCGAGGAAACACCCTGGAGAGGTCACCAGTCCATCAAAGGCCAGAGCAGTTAGAGGAACAGGGTCTTGCTGAAGGACAATTTGACACGCTTCTCTGCAGGTTCTGGGATCGAACCTGCGACCTTTTGATCGCCAGATGACCACTCGATCCACTGAGCTCTGCTGCCTGATTAGGCCATTCTCATTTAAAAGTAATGGAGGTGATGGTGCCAGGCAGCTTTACCTCTCTTCCAAACACCTTTTGATTGTGAAGTTCCCAACAGGAACTACTACATTGCCAAATCTGTTTGGAACTTAAATCAATTTTAAATCAATTTTAAATCAATTTTAAATCAATGTCATGATCATACTTAAATGTTCACATATATGAATCACAAAACCCTTTTGGGAAGCAGATGCCCAGGTATCCCTTTCTTTAATTGCAATTCAATTAAAAAAGAATCGTGTGTCATACTCGTGTGAATATGTACAACCTACTTACTGATCATGGAATTTCTGACCATCTTCCCCTAGTTTGTTATGATGACGATCTGACTGACGGGCTTTTCCGAACCCTGTACCAACTGTACAATATCCTTCCCAAACCCTGCACTACCTACTTTTCCATAGAGAAAAGGTAAGATGAAGACATGTGTCAAGAAACTGTTGCATAGAACACCACTCCTTAGATATGAAATCTCAAAGCAGGGTTGGATCTCTCATCTTGTGTGCAACCAAAAGAAAAATGCTATTTTTCCCACTATTTCACACCTGGTTCTTGGCCTAGTCTCTTCCTAACCAGTCTCACACCCGTTTCAGACATAAGGAGCTGTTTTCCATCCAGCTGTTTCTCTGTCTCTCTGTCATCAGGATGAACTTCACCCTGCGACAGATGAATGTTTCATGTGAGGCATATGACCATTTCCGCCACTGCCTTTCTGAGCTGCAAAACATGGTCGATGGATGCAATAGCTTCAGCGTAGAGAAGATCCCTGCAACCTTCCCCCAGTGCCTGCACTACGAACGCATAGAACAACTGGTAAGGGATGAAAATGCATTTGTGTTCATTATATCTTATGCCAAATCATATCATAATTACACTGGCACCATGAAAGCTGCACATCCATGCAATTGCTGTACGATGTGAGGGTCTGAGGACGGGATGTTGTGTCAAAGTAAAGTCCACTGAGGCACATTGTTCATGTGGGATAATGGGCCTGCACAGATGACACTGACTTGACTTGATCTCTCCCATGCAGCGCGGTTTATTTGTGGCGGAGGCACTTTTCATGCTGGTGGGCATGAATTACATGACGTTACAGGCATTTAGCAGACACTCTTATCCAGAGCCACGTACAGCTAGTGCACAGGGTCAGGGTACAAAGGATACTGGAGCAACAATAGAAGCTAGATAACTAGATAGTGCCATCATAAGACTCCGACACAACATCAACTAAGAATTGACGAAGAATTGCTCAAGGCTGTTGTAGTTTGCTCAACACTCGAATGAAGATGACACGCACACACACACACACACACTCAGTTGTCTAGTAATTGAACTTTGGTGAGTCCATCCCCAGCCCCTTCAGAGAGAATGTTAAGGTGTCCTTGAGCAAGACACTGAACCCCCTAACTGCTCCCCGGGTGCTGGGGCGGCACTCACTGTCAGTAGGACGGCTTACATCCAGAGAACAAATTCCACCAGCCTTAGCTGTGTGGCTAATAAAACAATATACCTATCTATCTGGTCAAAGGTTAAAAGTAGGTGAACATTGTATTTGGTTATATGGCAGACAACCTGCCCTCCTCTCCAACATCCTCCTCAACAAAGCTTCCCTTGAATGGACATCTTGGCGAGCAGCGGACTTCCTCTGATATTTCGGTCCGTCTTCTTGGCTTCTTTTATGACCACCCGAGGTAGACGTGTAAGAAAATATCGAGACACTTGAGTATCACGATATTGTGTTTCTGACATTTGATCAATTCCCCAAACACCGTATTGATTTGTAATCAATACAGTGCCGAGATTTGTGACAGACGGTGGTTCTTTTTGTGCTGTGTGTAAACCCACGAGCGTCTGATAGCAGTGTCGTGATCCATCTTCTGCCATTCGACTCTTCCGCTCGCAACGTGGCAACGCGGAGACAGGAAGTAGTGCGAACACCGAGAACGCAGGCCCATGACCTCACACTCTGCCACCTGGCTCACGTTTAGGGTCACAAGACATTGAAGCTTCATGGCCTCTGTTTTGTGATGCGCGTCACATTGCCAGATTCTTGCCAATCAAAAACACCGAATAAAGTGGCTTTCCTCCCTTTCCGTCCAATAAAAGTGCAGCATTCATTAGTAAGGTTTCGAAACTTGACTTTAGAAAATCACCGTCTGAATTTTGGATTCAAACTTCAGCAAGGTGAAGCTGTTTCTGTCTTAGCACAGTTGTCTATGATCTAAAGGCCGTCTACATGATGAACAACTAAGGTTGATTCAGATTCTGGTACTGGTCCACTACACATCGTAACCTCTCCCCCAACAAAAGCACATTAGCCTTCATTCATTTATTCCTTTACCTCTCCATTTTCCTCTTCAGGAGCTGTGGAAGGTAACCGTGACACCACTCGGCTGGAAGGAAGCATGATGCCAGGCCCTTTTGAACTCGGCACCTTCTCCGAAGGGATTCATACCAGTCGGCACCACACGGATTCACCACAATGATGAGGTGGAATCATTGGGTCTAGACTGAAGACTTTCACTGTGTGTGTGTGTGTGTGTGTGTGTGTGTGTGTGTGTTTGGATCTGTGTGAAGTTCTAGTTTTTTTCCAGATATTTTATTTCAGTGTGAATACCTCAGAACCAGAGAAAAACGGGGCCTCATGTTATGATTTTAGTACAATATCGAATTTTCTGATTTAAAGATCAGGGATTGGTTTTTTTGCCTTAAATGACGAGTGATTTTCTGCATTGTCTTTATGGATGTTTGACATTGAATTAGGTTTTCGGTTTCTTGTATTGGTGAAAAGACGTATAAGAGAAATGAAGTGATGCAAGATTCTGGTATTTTTCTGTGTTTTTGTTTAATGTGTGGGGAATCCAATATGAAATGTTATGCTGTATAAAAGTAGTTGCACTAATAAGTCTCATTCAGGCTTGCCATAGGGAAGCCAGCAGCCAAAGTCTGTCAGTGTGGTATACATAGACTAATCTAACAGCCAGTTGCAATTTCACTCCTCATGCATTGACTCAGCGGGTGTTTGCAGTTATTAACTTTTCTCATTGGAGGACGACATGTTTGATTGTCATGTGCTCCAAATTAGGGAAGCGGCCTACTCTTGAGTGATCTCTCCCTGTCCTGTACCGTGATGTCTAATGGTGAACGAGTCGGGTGAGACGCTGTACTCCTACGTACCTCTGCACCCACAACCTTTACATCGTACAGGCTTTAAGATAATCTCTTCTGGCGAATGTCTCAGTCCCTCATTGAGAAACATCTAAAAGAAGTGGCGGTTCTAAATTTAGCTTCATCTTCACACATGTCCGAGCGACTTTTTCCGTTTCATCCATGTTTAAAGACGACATGACATCAGTGCAATTGCACCATGGGACTGTAAGCAGGTTGGACTCCGAAACACGAATACGAACCACATTGGACGGGACAGAAGGGATGGAAGTCAGGTCAGATGTTGGGACGGTAGTGAAGTGTCGTACGATTCAGACTCATCAAATCTTGATTTCAAACATGGTTTAAACATTTAGGATGTTATTCCTGAGAATGTGCTTTCTTGAGGTCCCGCTGAATGGAGGAATGTGATTTGTCCAAGCTTAAGATCCAACTCATTGGATGATCGTGATGAGGACTTTTCCCTCAATGCCCTGACGTGTGATGTGGGATTTCTGCTGTGCTTGTTTTGCCTGCTGGAAATGTGTTTTTGGGCTTCTTCTTTTTATGCATCAAAGAAGTAAAGCCAGACCCGGTCGACAGCCTTTAGGAAAGAAGAACCGAACGTGCTGATGGCAGTGTGAATGTTCAGTTATCCAAGCAAGCCATGACACAGCTGGAACTGGATTTCTTTTTGAGGAGCTTAATGAATGTTGAGGATCAAATCATTTTTTATTTGGGTTAAAGTTGTGAAAAAGAGGAATGTGATCCTCCCAACAGCAAACCGAGTCTTTTGGAATTCGGTGTGGGATAAAGCGAAAGTCCTGGATTTGTTTTCTGAGTGACCTAAGCTAAGCTCAGGGTCAGATTTTTTCTTTCCTCTAGTCAAAGTTCAGACTTTCTGGATTGCGAATCGATCCACATCATAAGGAGGTTTACTGAAAAACCCACTTTGAGATTGCTGCGGATGATTTATGGTAACAAAGTTGCTGCTTTGTAAAAGTGACTTCTTTCCATTCTCTTTTAATAAAACAGAATGGCTTTTTCCAGGTTTCTTTGTTTCCTTCATAACACTGAAAAATACTAGCAGGTCAAGAAAACGGCACAGGACTTGGGTGGCATTGAGCTGCCATCACTAAAACATTTCCCACCATCACTGTGTGAGGACAGCCAAGGACTTCATAGAAGACATGACACACCCCGGACAACATCTGTTTTAGCTCCTCCCACCAGATTAAAATCTGTACCTGAGCAAATAAACTGGGATTACAGCTTATTTCCAAATGCTGTGGTGCTGATGAACTCGGCCATCTTCTCAGTCTGATGAGACTGGGGTGCTGCCATCATTAGCTACGTGAAACACTTGCAGCATCACTCCCTCGTCACTTTAAAACCACTCCGTCTCTCCACCACACCCTGACTGGATTTTCACCCTTGACCTTTTTGCACCTCATATTTTGTCACGAGCTGTATTTTTGTACTTCACCTTGCTTATATTTTGCACTTATTTAGCCTCCGTATGCCTAACAGGAGCAACCGAAAGTAGCAGTACTTTGTCATCACTGATATTTTATATTCCTTATCTCTTCTCTGTCTTCTGTATTCCCTGGAGGCACCAGTTGAGGGTAAAACTGCACAGTGACAATAAAGCTCTTGAACATTTGTAAAATTGAAGATTCTATCACATGTAGGCCCACTAACTTCACCAACCGCGGTGCATCGGTGGTAGAGCTGCTGATACAATGCCTTGTAATTACGGTCCCCATTTTTCTCATTTTCAAACTCATCCAACACAAAATCAAGGAACCAGAGACAACGGAGTGTGGGGCTGTTGAGGATAGCGGGGACAGAAATGTAAATGTATAACCTTTTTGACAGAAGTAGATGGAAAAATAAATCACGGAGGCCGTAAGAACATGAAAAAATGAAACGTCCACTGACTGGAATGATATAGACATGCCAACAGTCAAAACAGTTATTGAAGGAATTGCAATGCCACTAACCCACATCTGCAACTTGTCATTTCAATCTGGTAAATTCCCCGACAAAATGAAAATTGCAAAAGTAATACCACTGTTTAAAAAAGTATATAAGGAATGTTCAGGGAAAGAAAAGGTGGATATGATCTGAGAAGACTTCAACTTTAAAAAACTCTGTGTCAGAACTAGAATGAAAAGTATGTGCATATCAATTTGTGGGGTGGACTTGTGGAACAGTCTGGAACTAGAGCTAAAACAGGGTACAAACATAAAACAGTTTAAAAAGATGTATGAAAAATCCTTCTTAAAGAGGTATATGGAAGAGAAAATGTGCTAATTGGGAGCATGTGAAAGATAGAAACAGTAAGTAGAAGTTGTATATTATATGGCATTTGTTTATTGTGTGTGTGTGTGTCTATATATATATATATATTCATACATACACTAAGATAAATGTGTTTATTTATAGAGGTACTGGATTATATAGAGATACAACATTCACACACATAATTAAAAATAGAATAAAACTACATAATTCATGATGAATAGGTAAAAAGGGGTAGAAATAAAGGGGTACACTTCTTCCTACTCCTTTTTCGAACAGGCTACACTATCATTTGTCTATCTGTTTCTCTTTTTGTTGTTGATTTTTTTCTATCCTCTGTGTGTATGTATGCGTGTGTACGTGTTTTCTATACATATACCTATATATGTTAATTCAACAGATATCTTTGTGTTTTTATACTTGTTTGTAACATAAAAAAATCATTCGTTCCTTCATTCATTCAATCAAGCGTGTTTGCATCCCTTGGCTGCGTTCTCCACCGGCCGCTTATTGAGGAGCACTCAGCGGAACTCAAATAGAAGACAGCCATTGGCCACTGTCACTCATCATCGTCACTCTGGGGTATCTGATTGGACGAGCTAGACTCAGCTGGAATAAGGTCCTCCCACATGTCCAGGACACAGACGCTTGATAGTTATCAGTGAAAGCGAGGCAGACGTCGAAATTCGCCTTCATCTCCTCTGCCTCCCCCTAAACGGGCCTTTAGACGTCATTTTTACTCACTGACATCTCGGGTAAGTCCTCTCATCGATCTCCTCTTTATCGTAGATACCGTCACTTTCTGGTCAGTTTGTGCAGACCCGGCGACGACGGGGAATTAACCCGGACAGAATTGCGCAATTGGGGGTCCAGACTGACTTGGGGCATCAGGATCGCTTGTTTTGATAGTTAGCTGTACGCCTGTCTGGCGTCTTGCCCCCCCCCTGCTTTTTTAATGAGCTATTAAATGGGCAGTTTGTGGCCCACTGCAGAAGAGCATTCACTCGATATGTTTGCATTCCCATGAGAAAATATTAACCCGGCGATGATTGATTAACCCAGTAGTAATGTCATGTCCCGTTTTGTTCACATCGTTCATGTATTACTGTTCTTTGAACAAAAACGTCTGACTAGCCAAATCCAGTCAGAACCAGCTGTTTGAGACTGGCAGACTAACAGAACCGGGGAGTTCTACTACGATCCATCCTCCTCATATGACTTACTACCCCAGTGTGATCACCGTCGTGTTCAGGCTCAGGCTATATATCAGGGTACATATCAGGTTATGTATCAAGTTATGTATCAGGTTATATATCAGGGTATATATCAGGTTATATATCAGGGTACATATCAGGTTATGTATCAAGTTATGTATCAGGTTATATATCAGGGTACATATCAGGGTATATATCAGGTTATATATCAGGGTATATATCAGGTTATATATCAGGATATATATCAGGTTATATATCAGGGTACATATCAGGTTATATATCAGGGTACATATCAGGTTATATATCAGGGTATATATCAGGGTACATATCAGGGTACATATCAGGGTATATATCAGGGTACATATCAGGGTATATATCAGGGTACATATCAGGTTATATATCAGGGTACATATCAGGGTATATATCAGGGTATATATCAGGTTATATATCAGGTTATATATCAGGGTATATATCAGGGTACATATCAGGTTATATATCAGGGTACATATCAGGTTATATATCAGGGTATATATCAGGTTATATATCAGGGTACATATCAGGTTATATATCAGGTTATATATCAGGTTATATATCAGGTTATATATCAGGGTATATATCAGGGTACATATCAGG
>OMLC01097962.1:0-11723 GCA_900302585.1 Regalecus glesne
ATATGCGCAGCAAACATGTGACGTAGGAAACAAAAATAATATTGACAATACAGAGACAAAAGGCTGTGTTGGTCAGTTGTCAACGAGGATGGGGGGGATAGCAGAAGGGACAAAGCCTATACTATAGCAGGCCTTGACAGGACACCTCAAAATCATGGATGTATTGTATCTACGACTAAAGGGAAGGAGGGTGTAGCGCTGATTAGCTGTATGCTTGGAGTCATGTGTGCTTTACATGTCAACATTGTGTGGGTGTGTGATCTGATTAAATGGGAATAAGAACACCAATTAGTGTCATGGCCTGTTTTGAGGGGACCTTTAGGTTGAGATATGTAAGAGTTTACTATTTGGTGTACGAGATGAAGCTAAATAATCATGCATAGTTTTGAAATACTATTATACGTTTGCCAGTTTACAGAGGAGAAGCTTGGCCAGGCTGAAAAAACTGAGCTGGATGCCCATTTGGAAAACCTTTTGGCCAGAGCAGAGTGTACCAAGCAATGGACAGAAAGAATTATGAAGCAGACAGAGGTCTTACTGCAGCCAAACCCAAGTAAGATGATATCTTATACCAACTGCATATACAGAACACTGTGCGCCAAAACAGCCAGATATAAATACGACTTCTTTCCACAGGCTGTCATTCAAATGAACACTTAACATTATCAAATTCCCAAACTATGTATTATATATAGTGTGCTGTACATTGTACTTATACTGGTATGCTGTCATGTACATCTACCTCAGGCATGGATGTCAGTAACCTGCTAGCATTTATTTCAGCATTTCTGATACATTCTCTGTTCCATTGTGTTTTATTGCATCTTCTCTTCACCTGTACACAGTCAGTCCTTGTGTGTATATCTGAACCTAGCAAAAGGGCCATCTGAATGATCTTTTCTTCTGCCGTTGCCAGAGTTGGCTGTGAACAATTGCTCAGATGTGTATTCCAGAGCCTATCTACTTTGCAGGAGGCAACACACAGTGGTAAAGACTGTAAGCTCAGCTGTGTACCCTGTTCTGAGCTTATGTCTTGGTGCTACATAGCACGGAAAGCTTTCTGTAAGCACCACCACAGCATGCTGGCAGATCTGGTTATGTTCCACCAGGTTGTACTGTTTTTCTCTCTAAAGACATTTATGACTTTGTGATGATATACTCAGGGGCTGGATTATTAATGGCAAAGCCATTGAAGTCAATTCCTTTTCTTTGGTTTTAGTCTTATTTTGGCCTACCTCTGTCTCCACACTAACTTCCTCTTATCAGTGTTTATTTGTGTGATCAGAATATATGATAAGTGGGAGAAACAGACTTTGAAACGGGCTGGTGACAGCCTAAAGTTTATGACTCGGACTCATTTTTCCCATTGCCCCACTGTGATCTAGGCCGCTTGGTTATCCTTAATTGTAATTGTATCATGCCGACAGGATTCTCACGACATCAATGTGGGGTCACCAGGGGCCACAGGCCAACCTCAGTTGTCTTATGACTTTGTAATTTAATTTTCCTTTCACAATTTACAGATGTCCGGCTAGAGGAATTTGTATATGAGAAACTGGAGAAGAAAGCCCCTACACGAATGAACAGCCATGAACTACTGGGTGAATCCATGATAGACTCTGGAAATGAGTTTGGTCCAGGGACAGCTTACGGTGAGTAATACACAAGGGAGAAGCCTTGCCTTCAGCTAAATGCTGGCAATGCCGGTTTGTGCCTGTTTTCACAAGTCAAAAGTTAACAAGAAACGTACCCACTTTCTCCTAGAGCCTGCTTATTTATAGGCCAACATGGTCTCCAGGTTAGGTTCATACACCTGAGGTGGGCTCTGTAGATGAGACTCTGGTGATGCCCCATTGTCTCTATCCTCTGTTGCAGAATAAGTGAACTGTTCTTTTTGAATGCCAACTTTTGTAGGAAATGCCCTGATAAAATGCGGTGAGACTGAGAAGCAGATTGGTGGAGCAGAGAGGGAATTCATCCATAGCTCAGCCATCAACTTCCTTACACCTTTGAGGAACTTTCTAGAGGGTGACTTCAAAACCATCTTGGTAAGTTGGACCCCTGTCTGTTCCTAATTTGAAATTCAGTCATCCTCGTCACAGGACCCTGGCCTGTCATCTAGAACTAATTCATGGGGAGTTGCACACACTTGATAAGGTGGTTTTTTAATCTCTGGAAGATAATTCCCAATAGCACCATCATTCCCAGCTCTGAAAGGGTTAGAAAAGACACTAATTGTCTTATTTAACAATATGGAACTTGTTGCTCAGTCTCAATTCATATATAGCTTGTCATTGTTGATATTGTGGACCCGGTGCTATCAGTTTAAAAGTGTAATCTAGCTGAATACATATCTAGATTGGTTGACACTCTAACCTGCCACCATCCCAAAAGTACAGTTTGAACAGTTTGAAAAATTTTATTCAAATAATAAGAAATAAAAAACATTTGTATGAACCCTACAGTACCCGCTAATATATATCTTACTGTGACAAAAAAGAGGCGAGTCAGTTCAGCTGGATCAGAAGTTTATTCAGAAAGGTTTCGTCACTCACCAGGTGACTTCTTCAGGACATATCTTACTGTGCTTTCAACTTTGCTGTTGCAGTACCATAATTTTCCCCTGTGGGACCGATAGAGGAATATCTTATCTTACAAAGATGGAAATCAAGATGAAAACACTAACTAAACCACCTCCGGTGGTGTAGGGGGCTAAGGATGTTCAGTGCATCTCTGTGTCATGCAGTCAGTTGAATGTTTGAATCCCAGCTGAGAAAAAGAAAACAATTGAAACTGATGTCCATGCAACCAGAGGAAATGACATTGAAATTCAGATTTGAGCTATTTGACGTAATGTTTGGATTAAGACGGAGACCGCAGACTTGCTGCCTTCCCTGCACCAATGCTTGTAAATAGACTGGCTTTGTCTTTATTCTGCATTCTAGTCAGTAAGGCTGATTATTTGGCTTTTTATTAGATAACGGCTCCCCTTGCTTGGACTTGAGGTTAATTAGCCTTCCTATTTGTTGAGTTTAAATAGCACAGCAGATGACAGGATGAATTGGTCATTCATGCTGCTTTGTGTTTGTGTAGTCAGATGGTTCTATGTCAACGGTATATTTCAAACCGGTATTCCCCATCCCCAAAGCCATCCTCCGCTGCTTTGGTCTGGTCTGTTGAGACCCTCTGTCTTCACTGCTACCTGGATAAGAGGTTTATGATGGATGGATGGATTTCTTACTGAAACGCATGAAAAGTGATGTTTAAACTAATGAGAGAGGTCCGTTTTACATGTCACCATAAGTCCCCAGGTTTTGGGGTGGACACGGACTTAGATGGAGCGTGGGAGATTATGGCTGAATGCCCTTCCTGATGCCCCGTGGTGGGTTCGAACCCTCAACACCTGGCTAATAGAGTGGCTGCTTTAGGAACTGACAAGCCAGAGGCAGCAGGTTTTAAACTAGGGTAATTTACCAAAATAAACCCAGTTATCAAATGCTTCTAAACTTAATGTACAGCTGATTCCAGGAAGAAGAGATGCCTCATTCGCACATTAATTTAGATGCACAGTTACTCCGTCACCTTGGCAGAATCATGCTGGGTCTATTCAGTCTTACCTGTTACCCAGTGCAACAGAAACCCAGTGTCAACCTAATTTATTGTCTCCTTGTTTTCCATCCAGAAAGAACGAAAGCTGTTGCAGGTTAAGCGTTTGGATCTGGATGCAGCCAAAACCAGGCTAAAGAAAGCCAGGATGCCTGACGCTAGAGTTGTGGTAAGTGCATGCATACATGTACACGGCACACATGCAAACAACCCACATGTCACTGCATCGCTGTTGTCTGTGTCAGCTTTTCAGCTCTTTCATTCCCAAACGAAGACTATAAGGAGCAGCATTCGTTCAAACCACCTGCTTTTCCTCACTCAGTGGTACAAAAGTAATGGAGGTGTTGTCCTGCTGTGGGGAGACACCCAAGTCATGAGTGACACGCACCGAGTTACACAATTTCTAGCTAACCATTTTAGCCCTCATGAGACTCGAGTCACATGAGCTGATATAGAAACCTTCCTTAAGTTTTCTCTTCACTGGGCTGTCCGGTTCTTCTTTATGCAGTGCTCTGCTCCGCAGTCTGTCCTGTTGTGTCTTTGTCATTTGGATGTATTTGAACTTGGTAGAAGAGGCTGGTTTCTTGGCCAAATTCAGCAACAAGTGATTCTTGTCATATGTCTTGTGTAGCATTTTAGCTGGGCGCAGTTTAGTGACACTGCTATCTTCTATCATGTCCCTGAGTCACAAGGTCTGCTAGCCGTGGCTAAATTGAGCCAATAAGGTACGGGAATTACCATCGGGGGTGAAGACCATCTCTGCTTCTTTTGGCAAATCGTTGAACACAGAAGCTGGGATGGGTGGTCATTATTTCAGTTGGTTCTGATAGACAACCCATGAGAAATCAGAAAACACCAGCTAGTAATGTGATTCCCTCCGAGGCCTCAGCTTCCCACCAAGTCTTTCCACTGCATGTTCCTTCCTTTTTTATATACGTTATTAGGTAATGTGGTGCATGAGAAGAGAAAACAACGTCAGTTTAAAATTGAGTCATAGTTAAAACACACTCAAATAGTAAGAGTTGTATGCACAGTATTACTTAGTAATACTGTGCATACAACTCTTACTATTTGCATCTCAGTGTATCTACAAGAAAAACAGCCAGATTGGCTGCATTTTTAAAGTTGTGTTCATATTACACAAAGCTCAAACACAGAGAGCAAAACAGCCAAACGACAATGGAAACTACAAATAAGTCCATCCATCCATTCATCCATCATCACCATCATATGGGGGCAGCATAGCTCAGTGGGCGGAGTGGTCGTCTGGCAATCGGAAGGTTGAAGGATCGATCCCCGGTCCTGCATACAGCATGTCGAGGTGTCCTTGAGCAAGACACTGAACCCCTAACTGCTCCCTGAGCACCATATGTTGGCAGCTCACTGCTCCTATACAATAGGATGGGTTAAAAATGCAGAGAAATCCAAATTTCCCCTTGCAGGACTGATAAGGGAATCATTATTATTATTATTATTATTATTATTATTATTATTATTATTAACTGCTTATCTGAAGTCAGGTCACAGAGGTATCAGTTCCAGCAGGGGACCTCAAACCTCCTTTTCCTGGCCACATCCACCAGCTCTGACTGGGGGATCCTGAGGCATTCCGAGGCCAGTCTGGAGATATAATCCCTCCACCTGGTGAATAAATAAATAAATGAAACAGAAAAAGAACTGAAGCAGAAGAGAAGGGGGTGGGTCTCAATCAAAGGACAGATATCCAAGAGACTTGAAGAAAGTTACAAAAGATGGCGTCTTATTATAGACCCTGTCAGACCCTCTCCGGCTCTAGAGAGGACGTGATGCCCCTGAGCCTCTGGGTGCTTTAGGTGACCTCAAGTGAAGAAGATGACTACCCCATCAGTCATTGGGGAAAAAGATGAGGAAATTCCCTGGACAGGTGGCCATTCCATGCAGGGCTTGAGGAGTTGGGGGTACAGTGACCCTTCAAGGGAACTTCAACATACTCTTTGGATGAGCCAAGGCTCAAACCAGAAGCCTTCTGATTACTAGATGACCTGCTCTACCTCCTGAGCAATGAGGTCAGTAAAGGAGAACAAGAGATGATCTCTGTTCTCCCTGTGAGCTGGTATGTTCCATCAGTTGCTGTCCACAGCACACAGACTGAACAAGTTTCCCCCTATCTGGGCATCTGTGTGAACACTGCTGGAGTGCACATAGCTACAGCACTGTTTAAAAGAAGGCTGTTCCTCAGATCAGAGGGTTTTCCAGTCTGTCGGCACCCTGCACTACTGAACATGCTTGTAGCATTGCAGAAGTGCTGAGTAGGCTAGTGTTTGTTGGAAAAGCCTCATCCAAAATGACACGTTCACACACTGAGAGCTGCCATGTGTGTAAGCTGGAACAGGACCTGAACGACAGCTAACAGGATGTAACCTGTAAGTATGTAAAGAGCAGTTCTCTCAGGTTCCCTCTGGCCCTGTCCCCCTTTCTTTTGAACGCCTCTCCTATCTTATGGCAATCCCGTGTTGATAAAACAGATTAGTCTCCGTCACAAGGCAAACTGCAAAAGCATGCATTAACCTACACGGCAGGTGGGACCCCTCCCCGCCAAGCACAGGTAAAAACACCTCTTCTGACCATTTAACTTGTGTAAAGGAGCTGCTGCTTTTTACACCAGCTGTAGAATATGTGTGTGAGCCTTGTTCTGAGCCTGCACAGGCTTTACACTTACTGTTCCTGACCCACACACACAGAGTAAGGCTGTGCTATGATAGCTGTGTGTGCAGCAGCAGCTGCGACTAACAACTGTGTCACTGTCTTTAAAACGCAACCCAGCAGATGTGAGCGGAGGAAATGACAGAGGTGAGTGGAATGTTGGGGCCATGTTTGAACACAACGTGGACACACACACACACACACACACTCTCACACACACACAGACAAGTCTATGTCCTCCTTACACATGCATAACGCTATGTGGTGGACCCAGACAAACAAACAAGAGCCTCTCTTCCTTAACATCCGTCTCTCCCCCTTCTCTCTGTTGTCAGCTATGGGAGTTGTAGCTTCATAAAGCCTTCGTCCCCTCTCCAGTCCGAGTTCCAGGCCGTGTGTTTATGTGAATCTTCCTCAGTTTGAAAAGCCTTTGTTCCAACAGGCCTCGCTCTGAATCCTGTCACTCAATACATGGAAGAGGAAAGGTTCCCCATGTTCCGCTGTATTCAGAACATTATGTTTGATTCGCTATTCATAAGTTGTGATCCCTTCCCCTTCCCTTTCCTCCCAGCTGAAGGCGTCGTTGTGCTGCCCTTCTTAAGTCTGGTGTTTGTGGTTTGTCCCTATGGCTTGGCCCGGTGCTGCCTGTGTTTTACTCACACACACACACACAGTCTTACATGCATGTTACTCTGGACATAGCACCACAAGACTTATCCATCACTATGGTTACTGTGTACTGTTTAACTGACATTGACATGACAGAGGGTTTCTGTGGGGTGGCTTGAAACTAGTTTGTGCCTTTATTTGGCATCTTGTCATGTTATTTGAATGTTTTGCCTCCGTTCTTCAAATTCCAGTTGAGTCAAGTTGTCTTGTTTTGCGTATGTCACTGTGTCCCCATGGTCAGGCAGAGCAAGAGCTGCGGATGACCCAGAGTGAGTTTGACAGACAGGCGGAGATCACCCGCCTGCTCCTGGAGGGCGTCAGCAGCACTCACGTACGTAGCTCCCCTCACACTGACCCAGCGTCTCACAACACGGAGCAAATCTAATCATAACCTCACCAAATCCGTTTCCCTGACACTTCTCTCTCATGTCTCCACCTCAACAGGCCCACCACCTCCGCTGCCTGGTTGACTTTGTGGAGGCTCAGACTACTTACTATGCACAGTGTTACCAGTACATGGTGGATCTCCAAAAACAGCTGGGCAGGTAACTCACCAGTCCCATCTACTTTCTTTCACTGTAGGTTATGTGCATCACAGTGGCTGGAGTATCATTTTGCTCTACTCTTTTTCCAGTTTCCCCGCTTCGTTCACCAACAACAACCAGTCATCAGCGTCAGGCGGGGCCAGCATCTCAGTCCCCACCATCCCTGTGTCAGCGTCCCTACCCAGTCCATCTCTGGGCCGCAGCGGGTCCAGCCCATCAGGGGGCTTCAGTGAACTGCGGAGCTCTAGTGGTAGCCGAAAGGCTCGCGTCCTCTACGACTACGACGCTGCCGGCAGCAGTGAGCTCTCCCTATTGGCTGATGAGGTTTGAGTCTCCCTTTCTCTCTCAAAGAACAGAAACTGCTGTAGGTCAGAAGCTCATATTTTATATTGGTGTAGAATAGAGAGCAGGCAGGGTGGAGTGGGTGGAGAACAGTGTCAGGGGTGATTTGTGACAGAAGGGTACCAGCAAGAGTGAAAGGGAGGGTCTAGAAGATGGTGGTCAGATCAGCTATGTTGTCTGGTGTGGAGCCAGTAGCACTGACCGATGGATAATGTGGGAATGAAACACTGTCAAACCTTAAGGTTTATTAAGATAAGATATTCCTTTATTAGTCCTGCAGGGGGAAATTACAGATTATTATTACTAACTGTTGATTAATGTTACACTAGTCTCATTAGCGGGAGTTCCAGTTGTCTCCAAAATAGACAGAACTTGAAAGATGGCGTTGATGATTCTTGCAATCAGCCTCTGGTAGCTTGTTAAATTCATCATCTGCCAGCAGGCTGAATATGTTTTTATTCCTAAACCTGTATCAGGAAGTGATTTCAAATGGCGACCTGCTCGTTTCTCTGTCTGCCAACTGACACCAAGCCACTCCTTTGGCAGACAGAGAAACTCTTTGATTAGTGCTCTAGAGATGCAGAACCCATTAGCATGCAGCTGTTACTCGCGCACTGTCCATGTCTCAGACAGACCAGTATCAAAGCAAGCGACATCTGCTGTCTTACATCACTTACATCACCATGTTACCCTCCTTTGACCTCCAGGTGATCACTGTCAGCAGTGTGCCAGGGATGGACTCAGACTGGCTGATGGGTGAGCGGGGCAACCAGAAAGGGAAGGTCCCAATCACCTACCTGGAGCTACTTAACTGAGAAACTTCAGATCTCCACCCCTACAAACAAGCCTCTCCAGCGCCCCCATTGCCTCCACCTTTCACCGTTCTGTTATCCAGGCTGAGATTTCATATTTATATCATTTTTGTGGCAACGGGCCTCACTTTCACTCTTGCTCAGTCAATTTCTGTTCAGGCATTAACGTTTTAGTGCAGAATGAACCGTTCTTTAGAATTGGAGAACGAGTACCAGATGGAAGACTGAACAGGTCTCTCAACTCTGTTTGCATAAGATTATGAATGAGTGGGCTCTAACAGGAACTGAACCCCGTCTTCCCTGCTGGGTCTGCAACTTGCAGTACACTTCCCGAACCTGCCTCTCTGCCTGTTTCTTCCTCTGTGTCCTTTTACATCCATCCAAACTGCAGTGCTCACCAGAAGTCTCCTAAACTGCATATTCTAAGAGATATTTTATTTGTTTACAGTTCATAACTCGGACGGTGACCTGAAGTGCTTTAGAAGTGGTCCTTATCCTTGCTGTCGTGTAGTCCACAGGTTCCTGCGACCAATCACAAACAAGAGGTTTCTTTTTTTTAAACTTGTGTTAAAAAGCACTTGGGTTTAGAGCCCGAAGGGGATGCTGCTGCTTTTTATGAATCAAAGTCTTATTTTATGGTGTAACAGCTCTGACACGGCATCCAGGATGCCTCTAATGTGGCCTTACTGGACAGTTTGTGTGTCGAGAGCAAGAGGCCTGGCTAGTGTGGATGCGGGAGTGAATCCTGAATGGTAGAGGTCCTAGATGTTGCTTGAAGTGCCTGTGAACACATGTATATGGTTAATCCAGCCGCAGTCGACCGGAGCCCCTTCCTGGAGCTCTGCCTAAAAGTATTAGATGAAAAGCCATCTCAAGCTGTCCTGCCTTCGCACTGGGCCCCCAGTCTCTCAGTGGGATGTGACAGAAAGTTGGGGGCCAAGTTATCCCCATGGGGTGTGCTTGTGACAACAAGGGGTTCAGATGGGACATGTTGACACCTCTGGTTGCCCGCATGTCTACCTGGATGAGCATCGGAGCCTTACAGGAAGGTAGCAGGTTGACTTCAGTCTTTACTAACACGTGTCTCTGGAGCCCCTCGGTTCTCCACATCCAGATGAATATGCGCATCATTATTCTGGGAGTTAAACGTATATTATTAAACAGATGCTTTTTGTTATTTGCGTAACTAATATAATAGCATACAATTGTAAAATGGATACGTGCACTATATGCATTAAAGTCATGAAATGCAACTTCTCTTGTTGGAGTTTGTTCTTATGGTGCTGAGTGCTGAGATGACCAGCAGAGGGCAGAGCAGGCAGCTGGAGGCCTGTCTACCGTCTGTTGGTGGTTTCATGGGCCTGTCCTGTCCAGACGACTTCAGCCTGGAGAGCACAGGCTTCAGAGAAGCCACGGTGGGCGGGACAGGGCAAGCTATGGATGAACATGTGGACCAGTGTTGTGTACCACGAAAATCCTTTAAATCTGCTGGTGGATGGAAAAGCAGACTTACCAAGATAGGAGACACAGGAGAGCTCAGCTGTGCACATAGCAGGTAATTGCCAGAAACTCCTCCCTTCGGCGTTCACTTGGGTGGTTCTGATTGGCTGGGCCAGACGTGAATCCCCACCTGTAAAAAGAAAGATGAGATGACAGAACAGTCCCAGGCTGGGTCCCTCCCTCTCTGTTGATGTCTGTCTCTATGTCTCACACCTCTCTCCTCTTCAGGGGTGGCATAGCTCAGTGGGTAGAGCGGTCGTCTGGTAATCAGAAGGCTGCAGGATCGATCCCCGGTCCTGCACACAGCATGTGGAGGTCCTTGAGCAAGACACGTAACCCCTAACTGCTCCCCGGGCATCATGTGTTGGCAGCTCACTGCTGCTATACAATAGGTTGGGTCAAAAATGCAGATAAATCCAAATTTCCCCTTGTGGGACTGATAAGGGAATCCTTCCTTCCTTCAGAGTGACGGTATTGGAAAGGGGAGTGGCCACGACATGACTGATAAAGAATAAAATCTCAATATGTGTTTATTCTTTCTCTTTTTTCTCCTATAATTATCAGTTATGTTCATCTACTGCATGTTCACATGATTAATGAAGCCAAACGCAGGACTCAGACCACACCCGATACTTGTTCATCTCCCAGTCATTCTGTCCATACGTCGGTCTAAATATGTATTTATCTGTTGATTATCTGCAGAGGATAGGAAGAGTAGGCTGAACCTCTGTGGCGACCCCTATTGGTAGTAGCCAAAAGTACAACTAGTGGTAGATTGAGGAATGTCTCAAGCCTGTGACGTCTGCAGACATGAAGAAAATGTGTAATAATAATAATAAATAAATAAAATAATGATAAATTACTTCCTCATCAGTGCCACAAGGGGAAATTTGGATTTCTCTGCATTTTTGACCCATCCTATTGTATAGGAGCAGTGAGCTGCCAACATATGGCGTTCAGGGAGCAGTTAGGGGTTCAGTGTCTTGCTCAAGGACACCTCGACATGCTGTATGCAGGACCGGGGATCGAACCTATGACCTGATTGCCAGACGACCGCTCTACCCACTGAGCTATGCTATGTCTAGTAGTATGTTAATGGTAGTAGTAATAGTATTTACTACTAATAGTACTGATTCTATTAGTATTGACTATATAATACTACTACTACTAGTACCACCACTAATACTACTACCGCTAGAGGTACTAATAATACTACCACTAGAGGTACTACTACTACTACCACTACTAGAGGTATTACTACTACTAGTACTACCACTACCACTACTAGTACTACCACCACCACTACTACCACAAGAGGTACTACTACTACTACTACCACTACTAGAGGTATTACTACTACTAGTACTACCACTACTAGTACTACCACCACCACTACTACCACAAGAGGTACTACTACTACTACTACCACTACTAGTACTAATACTACTACTAGAGGTACTACTACTACCACTACTAGTACTACCACTACCACTACTAGTACTACCACAAGAGGTACTACTACTAGTACCACCACTACCACTGCTAGTACTACCACAAGAGGTACTAC
>OMLC01097963.1:0-14061 GCA_900302585.1 Regalecus glesne
TCATCCTGTTGAAACAGGCCACTGCCATCAGGGAATACCATTGCTCTGAAGGTATGTACTTGGTCTGCAACAATATTTAAGTAGGTGGTACGTGTCAAAATAACATCGACAGGAATTCCAGGACCTAAGGTTTCCCAGTAGGTAAAAAAAATGTACATGGACCCCAAACCCTATTCATCAGACCAGGGCACCTTCTCCCATTGCTCCATGGTCTAGTATTGACGCTCATGTGCCTATCCTAGGTACTTTTGGCACTGGACAGGGGTCCTCATGGGCACTCTGATCGACCTGCAGCTACATAGCCCCATATGTAGCAAGCTGCAAATGCACTGTTTGCACTTACCCCTGTCTATTATAGGCAGAATAATTCTTTTAAACAAGTTGAGCTACAGTATCTTTTCTGTAGGGTCAAACCAGAGGGGCCCGGGGATGTGCATGGGGAGCAAAGGCTCCCCATGCACATCAATAAGCGTTGGGTGCCAATACACATGTTTTCAGTTCATCGGTTTGCCTTCCTTGGACCCCATTTGTTCCAACCACTCCATAATGGGAACACTACAATACCTGGTCATTGGAGATACTCTGACCTAGCTGTCTAGCCATCACACTCTGACCCTTGTGAATGTCACTCAGATCCTTACACTTGTTTTGGTTCCCGCTTCCAACACATCAACTTCATGAACTGAATGTTCACTTACTGCCTAATATATCCTACCCTTTGCCAGTGTCACTGTAATGAGTTAATCAATGTTATTCAATAACCTGTAACTGGTTTAAATGTTTTTGGCTGATTGGTGTACATATAATCCAGAAAAGATTAAAGACATGTGGTTAAGTTTCTGTCGTATCCAGAGAAAATCAGATCAAACTAACTTCTTGTTGGCTATATCCAGTTAAAAACTCTTTTAACTGGATAACTTTAAAAACCACAGTTTTCTTTAGGGCATCACTCATCCAGTATAGGCCAACATGGCACAGTACAAACATGTAAATTTTAAAATAAGCCAGGATTGACCTAAAAAAACAGACATTCATCATTCAAAGGCATGTTAGAACCCTCTCCATTCCTCTACTCAATATCAAACACTCTTATTCATTACATCCATCAATTTAAAATCTTACCAGCCAACTCACATGTTATAATGGAGAAGGAAATTACTAAGGAACCAATAAATATTTTTTTATAATTTAATTTTGATGGTTTTCTGTATGAGTCAAAAAGGGAACAGACACACACACAAAGAAAGAACAGATTGAGACAAGACAAAATAATAACTGCCAGTTTATACAAAAAATACCAGTATATCTATAGTCCAGTCCAGAAACTGAGAAGAATGGTCTGCAGGTTTTGATGAGTAAGAGTTCCATGGTATTGGGAAGAAGAAATGAGGTCAAGGAAAGCCCAAAAAAGGGCAGAGTTTCAGGAAACAATTTACACAAAAGTAATTCTAATCATGGCAGTAGGAAAACAATACACAATAGGTAGTAAAGTACAACCCAAATTCAAACCATTGCGCTGCATCCTATGACTGTTCTCTCTTAATATGGTCTGTGAAAGGCCCCCAGATCTTACAAAATTTGCAGTGGTTGTCTGAAAATGTAACGCATTTCTTCCAGGTGCAAACAGGATACCCTATCATTCATCCATACCTTAAAGCAGGGTGGGGACACTGACTTCCATTCCCTCAAAATAACCCTTTTTGCTATGACAATGCCAGACATAAGGGCCTGTTTTGGATCTATAGAGAGAGTTGGTGAATAAGGGGTACATCCCAGCATTGCAAAGAGGCCATCAGGTCTTTTTTGGGATTGTATATGACACTGTACAAGTTAAAAATGTCACCCCAAAAACCCATGAGCTTGGGGCATGCCCCCAAAAAATGACCCAGAGTCCAATCACTGGCCTTACATTTATCACAGGTGGCAGAAACAGAGGGGAATTTAAAGTATTCACTTTGAGTATTTACATTTAAGCTTTTACATTTTAAAGTTCATGCTTTTCAATGTCACTTTTCATTTGTGTGAAGTGTGCACATGCACAAAAACACACACATTTTAGGTCAGACTACAGTAGTCTTAGGGGCGACATAGCTCAGAGGGTAGAGCGGTCGTCTGGCAATCGGAACATTGTAGAATTGATCCCCGGTCCTGCATATGGCATGTCGAGGTGTCATTGAGCAAGACACTGAACCCCTAACTGCTCCCCGAGCGGTTAGGGGTTTATATATTATTATTATTATTATTATCATTATTATTGTTTATTTGCCTTAATGCATGGATCCTTTAATGCACCCTTTATTTCCCCCATTGTTGATGGGTAATATCAATTTTTACTTAACTTCAGAATGCTAACTAGGAGTTTCAGGAGTGTGTGTGTGGGGCCAGGGGCATCTGTCTCTATTCTGACAGGATTTACACAACATGCAATAATTGCCTTTTTGCTGCTGTTTATTACATCAGTTCCATATTGCAGTGCAGTAGACTAAAAAATATTTTGACACAAGAGAAAAGCTATCATACTCACTAAATTGAACAAATTGTAATTGTTTTTGCGTTTCATTTAACAAGGTAAAAATGACACATTTAACATCCCATGATTTTTAATTTCCCTCTATTATGTAAAGCATTTTCTTAATGACAAAATTCCAGGAAAAAGTTGTGCCCTGCTAGTACGGCTATGCTGTGCCCTGAACAATATTTCTAGGATTGTGGGAAATAATACTTTGAGACCAAACCAACAGGGATCTCTGGAGAAACCCGTGACTTAACTTTGTCCCAAATAAGACTATTGTATAAGGCCCAGAGCCCCGTTTCATTTGATCAAATCAATAAAAGTGCCTGCTTACCGAAAACAATATTACTATAATATGCAATTTCAACTGATAACTTATGCATGATCTACATCCACCACCAACTGACAGTAATAAAGAAAGGGGGATATGAGACAGACATTGTAAGGATAGCAAGACAGAAATGTAGACTGAAACAAATGAACTCTGCCTAAGTTTCTGAAAACCGTGCTAAAACTACAAAATCCAAGTAATTGGAGAATATAAAAAGAGTAGAAACAAGTTCCACCTTCTGTCTTACAAACTACCCATAATAATTTGATTTGTGACAAAGTTTTAGAAACCACGGCTGTGGTTAAAGATGAAAAATGTCATTTTTTACCTTTACTTTTGCACAGGACATAATGCAACCCTTTTTGAGGCTTATTTCAGAATGAGCATTCATTCTCCTCAGATGAGCTGCTGTGCTGAAACCTTGTGCCATGTGCGGCTGGTGACAGATCACAAGGTCATTGGCTGTCTGAGCCAGCTTGCTGGAAAACTGTGAGTGGAGGACTATTTGACGGGCTGTCTTAGGGGCGGCCAGGCAGACAGAGACAGACCAGCAAAGCTGCTGCTTTTCATAAGGATGATGATCTGACCACGCTTTCAACCAGAGCATTTACCAACTCATTGTGTGAGTGTAAATGAGCGTGTGTGTGTGTGTGTGTGTGTACATGTATCGAGGTGGGCTAATGGGCATTGTTGGGACCTGTGTTGGGGGGACATGATGGTATAGCATTGAGAGGCAGGAGTTGTTATATAAATGGTTCTCAGACGGTATCTGCTGAGGGGACTGAGGTCTTTTGGAGTGCAGGGGGTACTCCTCAAGACATTCTACAACACGGTGGTGGCACCAGCCATCTTCTATGGAGTGGTTGGCTGGGGCAGCAGTATCTCCGCAGCGGATAGGAAGAGACTTGATAAACTGGTTAAGAGAGTTAGCTCAGTCATGGGATGCCCCCCTGAACACTCAACACTGTGGAGGTAGGACAAAGGAGGATGATGGCTAAGCTGTCATCTATGATGGGCAATGGTTCTCACCCCATGCAGGACTACATTGCTAGACTAGAGAGCTCCTTCAGTGGCAGGATACTCCATCCAAGGTGTTTGAAGGAACGTTTCCATAGGTCTTTCCTTCCCACAGCTGTCAGACTCTATAATCAACACTGCTCCCCCAACAGAACAAACCCAACACATATACAGCAACTACATCAATATAAAAAATAATTTAAAATGGGTGTAATTTCTCTGTCCTTACTGTATATAATGTTCATATTTCTTCCCTGTTGAATTGTGTTACACATTATGTTCTAGATGCGATGCCTCTCCTACTATGCTTTTCACTTTGCTGCTGTAATAGTGCAATTCCGCCTTGCGGGACTAACAAAGTAATATATTATCTCATCTTAATTCCTGTTCGAAAAATCCCATTCATTTCTCCCATAGACAATTTTATGTATGCCCATTCAAAGATGTTTAACACTTGGGCTTGAAACTCTCGGTTCAATGTGAGAGGTCTGTTTTATGTCAAGATTACTCCTCATGTTTGTGGGTGTGGATATGGACTTTGATGCAGTTTGAAAGATTAGAGCCAGATTTCTTTTTTGACGCCCTGCAGGGGGTTTAAACCAGCAGCCTTTGGCTTGTCAGTTCCCAATGTGCAAATTTTACCACTGAGCTACTAGAGCCCCCAATTATCAGTAAAATAGCAATTCCCTGGAAAACTTTTAGCTCCTTAGAAAAAAAGTCAATGATACACGACTGTGTACATAAAAACTTTAGGAAATAAGTCTAGTTCTGATGTGCATTAAATTTAGCCAATATCCCACCATGAAGCTTAAAACTGTTGAGGCTTTTTGTGCCTTTTTCTGGCTTTATTTGATAGGATAGCCGATATATATATACACACAACAATGGCCATTCCCTCTTTACATAAATGACCTCTTTAACGCCCCCTTCAAACCAACATTCCTCCCTATCAAGGATAGGAACATCATCTTGAAAGAGTGGCCATTAGCCTGTAGATGGGTGTAGTCCGCAGAGTCCTGACCTGACGTGTTGGCTCTCCTGTGTTGTGCACTCCTCTTGGCCAGCATCTATTCGATCTCCACGACGAGACAAGTCACTGCAGTCCTCCTGGTATTTAACAGCCTACACTACATTATTGTGTTTGTACCGGGGGACTCAATCGTTCAGGTGGACCAAATTTTGACACGATGTGTTTTGGGGTTTGATAGAAACTGAGACACAATGTTTGGAAAATACATCTCTCAACTGTTCTGACACTCCTGCCACATAAGGAATCACTACCGGTCTGCGCCTGCACCTCTCCCCCTACTTGGCTGGAGCACTGCTTGAGAGGCTTCCTGGTTTTCACAAACATCCAGTAAGGGTAACCACACTTAACCAGTGGCTATTTGATATAAGATGTCTCTCCCTCACCGGCCGCTGAGTAAGTGGGGACATTGTCAGCCCGGTGATATATAGTCATGTTGACTCCCAGTTTATGCTCCAGAGGGTGGTGGGAGTCAAACCGTAAATACTGATCCGTATGTGTGGGTTTGCAGAACACACTTACAATAAACTCTCCCCTAACACCAATCTTCACTTGGCAATCCAGGGAAGCAAACGCATCATTTTTTGCATCCTCCCTCGGGAATTTAATGTGGGTCCACCAAGTTAATGTGTTTAGTGAACTATGGTATGTCCTGAGATTCAACGTGTGGCCACTCTTTCAAGGATGATGATGTTCACATCCTTGATAGGGAGTAACGCTGGCTTGAAAGGGGGTGAAAGAGGCCATTTATGTCAAGAGGGAACGACTGTCTTTGAATAGGGGTGGTGGCCTGAGAGTACATTTGTCAGCGTCTTACAATGCCGTGATTGCAAATATCCCCCAATCCTTTGTGAATGGTGCTCATTGCCACTGAATGTCCAGTTGATTACTCAACTTGCATATGAACCCAGCCTATTGTTGTGTGGTATCAATGTACTGTTTAGAAGGGGGTAAAGGCTTGCAGTCAGCTCAGATTGAAGATGTCACCTGTTTGAGGGTCGAAACCTTTCTGAATAAACTTATGAACCAGTTGAACAGATTCACCTCTTTGTAATTTCTATACCTAGATTATTGAGCATGCATCAAGAGACTCAGCTTTATTTCTACATGCTCTGCCAGGTGAACCACTGGGATGCCCCAAAAATTCCATTTGGTTTTCCGCATACCAAATAGACACAAAAAACGCATTTTTTTCAGACACAAAGCTGAAACCTATATACCCAATTACCATAAAGTAACCATTTATCACTCAATTAACCAGGAGACCACAGCATCTTTGTGTTGAGCGTCATTGAGAAAATTGTCAAAATAAAAATTTCCAACGGGTGGACTGAATAGGAAAAGCTCTTTAAAGGAACAATAAGTTCTTCCCACTGCTTAACTATACGCCCTCTTTGACATCACCATGGTAAGCTTCTCTACATTCTAAACAATTAACTGTCACTGAGTCACAAGTCTCTTAGCAACAATGGCAAGAGTTGGACCACAGCCACTGCAAACTATGATGGCTAAACACTGTCTTGGGGTTGGCTCTGCTTTACAGAGCAAATAGGACTGCGAGTGTTACAAAGGGTCATAATAGAATGAGCAGGCAGCTGGTCCCCTTGGTTTAACATGAACAGGCTGCTCTTTGACAGGACTATTACTAGCACACTGTAGAATACATGGGGAAGCTATTGTCTCAGTCGAATTGAATTGATGATTCTGGGAAAGACCTTAAAGGGACATATCGCCTGAATATCACAATCCAATAATTAAACATCAACACTCTCTCACACACACACACGCACCTCACAGTTTGCACATATTAAGTGCATTGCTCTGCTTTTTTACCCACCTCTGCTAAAAAAGCAGAGGTGGGTTAAACAGATGTTTTCAAACAAATGTTAAGCAAATATTTGAAATGTCACCCCAAAAAAGCATATCAGGTACATTTCTATTAACTGGTTTGGAGTAAATCAACCAGGCCACACAAAGTGTAGTATCATCAAAAGTTGGCAATATAGAGTACGTTATGCATGGTTTTAATAGAATAAAAGTGGAGTTTGCAATCCAGAAACAAAACCAGCCGGCTTGGCCATCTACAAGAAAACAATGGAAAGAAATACGTTGGAATTGTTCCTTCATGTCAGTTTTTACTGGCCATGTTTCAAGCTGCCCGGAGACAAGGACAAAGAAATATGCATCATGGAAATATTTGGGAAGACACCAACAACAGACAAAGCTGATCAGTCATGAGAGTTATATGTTAGCAATGTCAGAAATTATTCAAATAAAGGTGACTCAATCTCCCATTTAGAACTTAACTCTTATGAAAAAGGCAAAAGGCCCTTTTAGTGAGCATAAAAACTTTTTAGGAAATTTGAGGATTTTTTTCTTCAATGTTGCTGTTTCTATAAACCTTTTCTAATGGGATAGAAACATGCTTAAAATACACTATAGAAACATGACTATTGATTAATATACATAAGATTTTCAGAATTTCCCGTTATTTATCTAATTTACATCATACTCTTCGGTCTTAAACTGCAAACAATAACAAATTTCTTTCCAAGGACCGAATCTGTGACTGCAATGAAGGTATGTGACATTGTGGTGCAACATAATGAATGACAGGCTGAACTTACAGACTCACAGAGTTAACTTTGAGCCATCACTCAAAAAAGACTACAATCTTGAATGTTCTCTAACACAAATAAACCTGACTTTGAGGTTCTGACTATGAATTTGAGCCTGAGTTTGCACGCTGCACCAACACTGCTCTCTCCAAACTCCAACACTGGATCTTGCCTGCAACTCGCAAGCAGCGATCTTCTTACCCAAACAGTCAAATTAATACCCCTACTGAAATGTCAGCAGTGCTGAGCTCCATTCTGAGTGAGTGAGGCTGGGTGTGCCTTTCAAGGAGACATACCAGACATGAACTGTGTGAGGGAGATGGATACTGAGGTGGAAGGGAAAAAAAGAGAAAAAGAGATAGAGAGAAAAAAACACAGACCTCCACCTCATAGACTAATTGAAGGTTTTTGTTGAAGTTTGAGTCTTGTATAAAAATAGTGGGGACTTATAGATTTCCCAAAATTGCCAGAATGACTTTTATGGCAGCGCTGGTGGTTTACCCCATTCGCAAATAAAGATTATATCCACAAGATTTCAAGATAGCATTTGTCCACACATGACATGATGGTGCCTTCTATATCATCACAACCTGGTTATGCAGGACTCCTAGAATATCATAAAATATAGATTATCTAATCATTTCCTAATCACATTACCCCTCAATCATTAGGGCGGCATATCATGCTTACCATACTGACACTAATGAAATAGCTGTTGGAATAATACAGGTTACACTTATTTTCAGTGGCATAGGTGACCTCATGTTGAAGATTTTTTTGCCTCGCCCGCAGAGTGAGGCTAGCAAAGAGGATATACTGACAGGGCGGGTGGAGATAAACAATATGAAGCAATTACACCATACAGTTATGATGTGACGACAAAGGTCTTGTTAACGTCAGCGTCACGACCCAGGTCCGACCCCCGTCAGCGTCACGACTGAGATCTAACTGCCGTAGCGACCCAGGTCCGACCACCGTCGGCGTCACCGTCACGACTCAGGTCTCAGTGCCACGCACCAAAGGATAGTCAGAATCACACAAGGAAGAAGGGACAGGGGGATATTGCAGGGAACCATTCTCTAGAACAGTATAAAAACACTGGATCAGGGCCAGATAGCCATCTGACTGTGGACTGACTGCTGTCTGTCATGAGCTAGGGCTAGACACATTCTGATCCGAAATTCTGTAACTGCTTATTGCTGCCTGAAAAGATTCACTAAACTATTTGAACTTAACTCTGTCATGTGCTTGATCTTATTCATATTTGAGTCTTTAACATTCAACTGAACAGCGCAACTCCCCCAGCAGGGCGTGAGACTCATCTCCCGACAGGACCAAGAAACGTCTCCCTCATAGTGCAAATGCTTAAGCCCCTCAACAAATATAAGAAATGGCATTGGCAGAGGTAGCATAAACTATAACTACATTTTAGGATAGGGATGGCATAGCTCGGTGGGTAGAGCGGTCGTCTGGCAATCAAAAGGTTGCAGGATCGATCCCCGGTCCTACATATAGCATGTTGAGGTGTCCTTGAGCAAGACACTGCTCCCTGAGTGCCATAGGTTGGCAGCTCACTGCTCCTATACAATAGTTTGGGTCAAAAATGCAGAGAAATCAAAATTTCCCCTTGTGGGACTGATAAGAGCATCATCATCATCATCATTTTACATAAATGATAGTGCTGTCCCCCATATACTTTAATTTGATCATATCCCAAGATACTCAATTGACATTTTTACTATCACCACAAAACAACAGGCTTATGTATTGGAACACCTTTCCCTCATCTCTATGGTTTCCTGTGAGCTCATTACCTAGGGCTCAGGCACCAGAGTGCTATCCTGACCCCCAGGGACCCCTGATGCACCATCTACTTTGGGCAGTATTGCTCAGTGGGTAGAGCAGTCATCTGGCAATCGCAAGGTTACCGGATCGATCCTGTATATAGCAAGTCGAGGTGTCCTTGAGCAAGACACTTCACCTCTAACTGCTCCCCGAGCGCCATATGCTGGCAGCTCATTGCTCCTATACAATAGGATTGGTTGAAATGCTGAAAAATCAAACTTTCCCCTTGCGGAATGGATAAGGGTATCCTTTTTTTTCAATTAGCCCAGGCACACCCGAGTACTCTCTCTGCCCCTTACTGCCTTGTTCTCTTTAGCACCCCCTCCATTTTTTCTCTCCCTCTCTTCATACATCCATCCTTCTTTTTTTCTTGTACCACTTCCTCCTTTCTCTCTCTCTTCCTCCCCTTCCTTGAACACCCCCTGCAACAAAATCACTCAACACAGATCAACACCAGTGGGAGGGGAGATTCAGCTGTACTACTCAGTAAATATGAGCTCTTTCCCATAGGCTCTTCTCTTTTCTTATCCTCCCTCCCTCATCTTGAAGCCCAATACATCATGACATTGCACCAATATACTGGCTGCAAAAAAACTTTTAGTAAGATAAGTTAAAATGAGTTAGCCAGCCAAGAGCACAGCATCTAGACTATAAACATTTTTTTATGTTACAAACATTATATTGATGTTGCGTTATATGAAGATAAATTAATCAATAAGGCTACAAACATGAGTAAATATTTGCAGGAATTAGCATTGATGGCTAATTTTGCACCACCCACAGATTGCTGACCAGCTGGATGGCAGACCTAACCATAAATATAATTATCTTTTGTTTGTTTTTGAGTTAAGAGTTAAGCATTAGTGAGGTTAAGTGGGTGTAAAGAATTCAGTTAAGCATAACTATGTTCAGCAACATGGTTAAACCAATAAAAACTAGAGTCAAGCATAAACATACCTATGAAAGCATTTCTAGTTTCTACTTTAACACTGTTCTTTTTTAAAACAAATAACTATTTTGGAACAGGTACATCATAAATACAAAAACTGCATAACCAAGAGGAGAAACCGATTAAGGAAGTTAGTTTGCTGAAGGACAAAAGGGGCTGCAGTAGTTCAGTGGTTAGAGCACTCGCTTCAGTAACTGACAAGTCATAGGCAGTATGATCTAACCCACCGCGAGGCTTCAGGAAGGGTATCCAACCTTAATCCTCCCAAGCTCCATCTAAGAGTGTGTGTATCCCCCACAACATTGCAACACATAAAACGGACCTGTCTTACTTGGCTGAAGGACAACACTGGTTATTTATCTGACCCTGTGATGTGGGTATGCTGTCATGTCCAAAGGCTATCTGATAAAAAATGTCATGCTTTCTGAGGGTGCATTATCATTTTTCAAGAGTCTATACAAAGAGTGCCCTATAAGCTACTTTAAACACAATTCTGCTTAGCAGAATAACACCTCTATATTGTTGCCTAGGTTTTAAAGCATGATTCCTGTCCAATAAACAATATTTTCCTGGGCTTGTAGATGTTTGAGTTGATATAATGACATGTAAGAAGTCAATGGACAATTCAGCAAAGAGAGGTTTAATTTTTTTTTATAGTATGTCACAAGAGAAGATGACAGTGATCCATTCAGCAATACCAAAAATGCTAATTGAAGAGAGCCAATTTTATGCATACATTCCTTATGATGCTTTGAAATGGTAACATGGTAGCCTTTTCTTTCAGTTGGTTGAGGTACAACCGCATGCCACCAAAACGTTGACAGTATCTCGTCACGATAGTGAATAATTATTGGTTAAGTAGGAATAATAATTTTTCTACTATTTTGAATATATGGGCTTTTCAAAAATAACATAAGGCTAATCTTGATCAAATAACTAACTGTAAAGGAAAGGAAACCCAATTTATTTTGTCATTGTATTCTTATAATACATAAGGGCCGACGGTATCTCAGTAGTTAACACATTTGCTCCGGGAACTGACCCGGCAGCGGGTTTGAATCCACCATGGGGCAACAGGAAGGTCATCCAGCCAAATCCCCCAAGTATCCACCCCCACAATGTGGGAACTAAATCGTTACATGTTAAACAGCCCTCTCTCATTCTTACAATGAAATGTGTCCACTGCATTCAACCCATCCTGTTGTATAGGAGCATTGGGCCGTTTCTGCACCTGGGAAGCAGTTGGGGATCAGTGTCTTTCTCGTTGCTTCACCAAGCATTCTGAAGAGGATGGGGATTGAACTAGCAACCGTCTGTTTACTAGATGGCCTGCTCTATCTCCTGAGCAACGCCGCCCCTCTATAGTGGTAATTATTGCACCTCACTAACATATTTTCAAATCATGAGCAAAATAGATTGAAGCCATTTCCTGAGCAATAGCTTAACTACTTGCTAAGACAGTTGTGGCAAGTGATTTTAGCCAAGGCAAATTCAAACTAATCCTTACAACCCTGGCTTGATCATACAATCTGCCAGATCAATCAACATCACAGGGAGCTGTCCCAAATATGAATGTAGAACATGGCAGATATAATTCCAGACCAAAGCAGTTCAGACTCAGTATTGGCTTGAAACACAGTGAGAAAACCGAGACCTGCAAAGCCGAGTCGTATTCTTTCTTGCATTGACGTTCAAGGAAAAAGGATAAGTATTTCAAATCTTAATTGTGATTATATGTCTAAAGTTATTTGCTTACATGATTACACGCGTGCGCACACGCACGCACACTCATAGAGAGCAAAGACCAGCGTCCATTTGATCTCTTAGCAACAGTAGCAGCCATCCAACTGACAGGCATGCAGGCAAAGAAAACCTACTGTGACCCAAAAGATGTGGCATGGATGGTGGATTACGTCATTGCAAAAGAAGAGACATTTCATTACAGCTAACCGAATCACGTAATTAACAAGCTATCATAAGCAAACCTAAAATGTATCCGATCATTTCTACTGGTGAAATGGAACGATAAATGATGCGTGCAAATGAAAGAGGGTCGCAATGGTTGCAATAAACAGATTAACACTACCCCCTCCCCCTCGCAAGACATTTCTAGGATGTGACAAATGGACAAATTGCATAGAGACTGGTGATGCTTGGCGAATAATAAACTATGATTTTCTCAAAAAAATCAGTATCTATATATAGATGAGTATTTTGAGACTCGTTTTCCGTCAGAAATTGCTAAAGGAAAGCTGTTAGGTCATTCAAACGAGGCACTGAATTATCGTTTGTTTGTGAAAACAACGATCATGTCCATCGATACAAGCAAGACATTAAAACACGATCTTCATTACGAAATCAGTAAAGAATCCTCTGTTGGGTCCAGATCACAAAAAAACAGATAGCATGCATGCAGTACGACTTATCGTATTAAAATGTATCTTTAAACATGTTATTATGGCAGAAATAAACGACTAATAAAACACCTATTGCAGCCGCTTTTGTGTTGTATCCATGTAGTCGGATTTTAATACATGACATCAGCACCAAGCATTATGCTGTTCTGCGACTACAGACACTGAGCTGAGATGGATTGAATGGGCTAAATAACAGCTAGCCAAAAAGCGAACCACAGCCAACAGCTAGTAACGCTACACGTTACATTTTCACAACAACTTCCAATGGCATACAACATAATTCGACTCAAGTATCTTCAAAGAAGATAGCTGGACAAACAAGACAAATCAGCCCTTTCAACGTTGTAACTAGGTTATTTAACATCGTCGCGTTAGCACGGTTAAGTAAAGACTTGAGCTGCAGAGGGAAAAAAGTGACAGTGCTGCTAAGCTAGCGAGCTAACACGAAGTAAACCATGAAAAAAATAATGAAATGGGAAAAAAACATTGGTGACATGTTTCTCTTACCGACATAAACCGTTCCGTGGGCGTCCAGCTTTTTAGGAAATATGTTTTGACTGTGTGAGGAAACGGTTACTGTCGGGGGGATGTGTCCCCAACATCCGAGTTCAGTTCACCCGCTGCGAGATCTGTCCACCGAACCGGAGCATTCTCCTCTTCATCACATGTGGGGGCCTGATGCTGCTTCAGGCGCATCCGACTGAGTAGGGCCTCCTCCCGGCTCTATCCAGCAACTCCCTCGGCGACGACCAGTAATCCGCAGCCCAGGAACTCCCGCAGTAACCATTGGCTAGACAGGACGATCGGCCGTCATTTGAGGTCGAAGAAATGTGGCGCGTAATCCCACCAGTTCATATACATGCAAAGATGAAATACAACAACAAGAAGAGCACGATACGACCAGGATAATTTTTAAAAAATAAGCCTTCCAGACAAGACAGCATACAAACACTACGCCTGTTACTTCCCACGTCCGTTGTCAGCTCTCTGTCTCTCGCTCTCTCGTTCTCGCTCGCTCTCTCTCCCTCCCTCTCCCTCTGTCTGCAGCTGCCTGCCGGCCTTGCAGCACAGCGGTATCAGCTATGCAACGTAATGGCGCAATCCTGGCAGCGCCACTGATGTACGGGAGTGGTGGTGAATGGTGGTGGCTCATTCAGGGGAGGCGCACTATTTGCTTTGGAGCAGTCGTATTTTTCCTTGTTTTGTATTGTTTTCACCATGCAAATGAAAAGGGACGAAAGCCACTAACGAAACTGATTTGGACCGAATCTGGTCGTGAATAAAAACGAGAAAAGAAAAAAGGTAGATTGGGGACCAGAGGATGTAAACAGAATGATAGAGCACG
>OMLC01097965.1:0-17712 GCA_900302585.1 Regalecus glesne
TATATATGTGTGTGTGTGACCACAGGAAAGTCCAGCTGAGCTCATCCAAGCCAAGGTTGCGTCCATCAGCAGCAGGACTCGGGTCAGTCATTTTCCTGCTGGCATAACAAAGAAGCTTATGTCCAACAGTACTTTTTAAGTCCAGACGTTCTCTGGATCAGAGGCAAATGACAAACTTCTACGGCGTCTTCTTCTCTAAAAGTCTGTCATCTGTGTCCGCAACAAACCAGCGCGAGACAGCATCAGTGAAAATTCATCTTTATTGATACCGTACATGAATCATCGGTGACAGAAACTAGGCAAAATATAGATTTATCAAACCACCCCTTGGGCAAGGTGCTACGGGAGCCAGCTGTGGGTGTGTTGCCATGTCATCTGTCTCTGGGCAAACCCTGCTTTCCAAACAGCCTCCATCTTGTCTGTGAGGAAGACAGCGTGTCAAGTTGCCTCCATTAGCCACCGCCTGCTGAGCTGCCAGGGCAGATCTGGGCTGGGGGAGCTGAAGTCAGTGGTAACAGGCTAACATGGTGGTCTATGGCACGGCTCTTCTCATGGCATCTCTGAAATGAAGGTCTGTTTGGAGGAGTTTGTAGTGGGCTGCACGCTCCTTCTCAATGCTCTGGGAGACCCCTGGTGGCGAGGCCTAATAATTACCACCCACAGAGGCCAGGGACACCATGACATGGTGCTGGCCAGTCCATGTGCAACAGAGTTCTTGTAACGTTTAATTTGATGGTTTTGATATGTGCACCAGTTACAGTGAAGGACTGAGAAAGACGACGCCACAACGCCAGTGTTCAGAGGCACGGACACCATCTTTCTCTCCTCCAGCTGAGACGCAGCACCGCCTGTCCTCGTCAGACTACTGACTGCTTGTGTTGTTACACCTGCTCGTCAATTGTAAGCCAGCAGTGGATCTGGAAGTGTGCATGTCCCACAGAAGCCAAACCCACTACATTTGAAACCAGTACCGATGGTTTCCGGTCTGAAAAGCTGCTCCACGGAGCCAAACGTCAGCGGCAGGAGAAACAGAAAAGCAGGACTCTTCCTCGGAGGGTGTGACTCTGCAAATGTTTGAGCCTCAGAGGAAACGAGAGCCCAGAAGCTAGCAGGCCATGCTTCTCTCAATCTGCTCATGTGCATGCCTTCAGAATTTAAAGGGACATCTTTTCCAGATTCACTGCAAACCACAGGCAGTGAGAAATGGATAAAGAACAGTTCCACAACCAAGCTGTGCTGAGGCCCTGTCCAAGTCTGCTAGAGCCTCTGGTACCACACACCAGAGCACCTTTCAACCGCTCCTCCACAGAAACGACCAGAACCGGCCCCCTGGTGGCACCCGGCCGTGCAGCCCACCAACCTCCACAAGACTTGTGACCATGGCTGTGGTACAGGAGCTGGGCACACGCGGGATGGCAGCATATAAAAAAATAAATAGTTTGCTGGAATGAAGCCACAATTCTCTTCTCAGTGATTGTACCCTTAAGTTCATGTTTATAAAAGCAAATCAAGAGGCTTCACATCTCTTTACATTAGATTTCATGGATCTACGCAGGAATACACATTAGCATTTACATAAACTACCACCTAAAATATACAAGCACAGACACGTCAACGTGAATGGGGACAGACTCATCATAGGAAACAATAGTGTCATGGTGTGATGGACAGCGTAAGGTGGCTGCATGGAGCTCCTTGGTCTGTAGCTTCTTTAATTGCAGTTAAAAACGTTCCTGGGAAACTGATACAAAAGTCTTCGTACTTTACAAGGTGTTCAAAACGGTTTCCAAAATGTCTGAGTAGCAAATCTGACAAGTTTTTTTTTCTTTTTCTCAACGAGTGTGTTTAGTAAAGAGGAGATTAACGCCCCCGCTTCCCGGACAGAGGCTCCAACACAAAGCCAAAGGCTCTGTGACGACAACAGGTCACAACCAGACTCCAGATGGGGGTTTGGGGGTGGGGCGGGTTAGGGGACTGCACCAACACCACGTGTGCAACTTTGGACATGGGTAGGAAATGACGCATTTGTGGTCCTGCAACAGTCTCACTCTGCCCGACCCTCCTCTACAGCATCCACAGTTCTCATGACCCCCCAACATGTTCAATGACCTATCAAGCACAGACTTACATAGAAGTTATATCACAATAAGAATGATCTAACAGTAATACTTATACATTAATATCCAGTATTCTTTTGGTCTCACCACAGGTTTTCATGATGTTTTACACTTCTCAGATTAGTAATACTAAAAAGAACAAGAGTACATCCATTAATTCATAGTAAAAATAGATTGGAGTTACTGTGGAAAACGGTGCAAAGAATATTCTGGGTGTTTTTTGTCTTGTTTGCTTGTCGGTTTATTATTTAGAAATTGTTTACAAAAATAAAAAATTAAAAAAGGAAAAAAAAGACAAAGAAAAATGTCAAAACATACATTTAAAACACTTCTGCAGCGTCTGGTGCTCTGGTCCAGACATGGTGCATACCGCCTCTCAGGTACCTCACTGTGTGATGCTCATGGAGTGTGTGTGTGTGTCTGTGTGTGTGTGTATGTGTGTGTGTGTGAGAATATGAGTGTGTGTGTGTGTGTGTGTGTGTGTGTGTGTATGTGTGTGTGTGTGTGTGTGTGTGTGTGGTTTAAGATTTAGCGTAGTGGTTCTCAACTCCGGTCCTCAAGCTCCGGCACTGTACAGGTTTTTGTTCCAACCAGGTCCTACAAAAACAAATAGTTGAGTGTTTTTTAAAAACTGAAGGTTGAACTTTACACTAACAGTACAACACAGTGTCTACAGCCTGAAAATGAAAAATAAAGGTGGAATGAGAGCTAAACACTGCTTCCCGGTGACATGAGCACAACAGAAAAGGAAGGATGCGCCGTCACGGAAAACGCACACAGAGACCCGAGGTTGGAACAAGAACCCGCTGACATGGTCGCCATGGCGAGCACTCGGCTGACAGGGCACATACACACATGCGCGCGGACACACGCACGCACACCTCTGGCTCAAAACCACGCCCCAGTGAGCCCTGGCGGACAACGGGCCCATGAAATGAGCCACGTATGTCACCATCCTCCAGTCTCACCCAGCCTCTAGGAGGACCGCCTGACACGCCAGAGGAGCCGGCCATCAGAGCTACGGAGACACGAGGGCCAAGGCTGAGCACCACTGAGCATGTGCAAGAGTGTGAGGGAGCAATTGTGGGAATCTGCAGTAGCTTAAGCAGTTTTTGAGACCCTCCATTTATCTGTTACATGGCACGAAGCTCTTTGTTAAGTCGATCAGCTGTTCCTCCTTCAGCCTAGCTGTCCCTTCTGCTTCTAGAGACACTCAACAGTAAAACTGATGTGCACACCAATCCTCGACAGCAGCCCCCCTCCCCTCCCCCAAATGGCATCAGCTCAGGTGGATTCTGGGGACCCCGGGAGCTCGGCGCTCTACTGGGAGGACTGGGAGTTGTCATTCTTGCTCTCCTGGCTGGAAGGAGCCTTGCTGTTCCAGGGCGAGTGTGCCCCCAGCGCAGGTGAACTGTTGAAACTGTCCTCATCTTCCAAGCCATTCGCCCCATCGAACTGCGTGTTCTCCAGCCGTGTGATCAGACGCTCATCCTCGTCACCAAACTCCCCTCCCATCAGAGTGGGCTCTCCCACCATCATCACGTCCTAAAGGGGACAGCAAGGGCCGGTACACATTATCCCCACATTACAGGGGTGGTGGTGCGCGGATGGGCTGAAAAAGCCAGTCTCGGGCTAAAACTTCTGGTGGAATTCCAATCACTTTATAAGTTACATTAGGAAAACGGATTCTGATCAACCACTCTCCACAAAGGGACTTGTCCTGAGAAATTGCAATCGATGCTTAATGTGCACTCCTGAGGACCTGAGTGCCATCAAGGACTGACATGACAAATGAAATGCTGACTTCGGCATCTATGCTGTTTGTACCTTCCCATACTGAACCAACTCACAATCAGGTGCTGTGTCATACCCCTGGTACCCCTACCAAGTCAGTTCAATAGGCCTTGTTACCCTCGCACCCTGCCCCAGGAACCAGGGTCAGCGGGCCTTTCATACTGGCCAACAGTGGGCGTCCCTGATCCTCGAGTGCTGCATGGGGGGGGGGTCCATTCCACCTCGGGTCTCATTCAATCAAATCAACCAAACAAGCAAGCAGTGACTGCAGTGCTGCATGAGCCGTGTGCTCTGGTGGTTTATTCCACATAGGTGTAAAAATCAAGTCACTACAGCTGGTTAGCTCCAGTAAACACACTTCCATGCCACCAGAGATCAGAGCAAGGTGTTCTTGATCACATGTTCAGGAATAGGTAGAAACAAACTCAAGGCTCTCAAAAACATGAAGCATAGTGATATGTGGAACCCTCTGTTTCTGGGACCTAAAGGTCACATGTACCTCCTCTATGTACAGCTACGATCCTGAGGTGCCAGAGGACCAGGGACTGCCCATCACTGGTTCAAATCAGGCGGAGGGGGGGGGGGGGGGGGGGTGTCCATGGACACTAGCAAAAACTAACTTCAGTCCCTAAACCTTTATGGAAGTGTCAATCAAGCAAACCCAATTTTAAAAACCACCCACATCCTAAAGCCTTTCTATTCTGGACCATTGACTCAACCCCCCGCTAACCTCTCTAAACACTACCCACCCTCAGTCCCTCTAACCCACAAACCACCTTACTCCCCTTTAGTCTGCAGCTTTGACCCTGACACCCTCTGTCCCACTCTCTGCTGCCCTGTTTAACCAGCGTGGGAGGTGAGGCTAGAGGCCAGGTTGGGGGTATGCTTACAGGTACCTGGCTGGAGAGAGCGAAGCTGTTGGCGGGACTCTTCTTCTTGCTGTTGCTATTGTTGTTGCTTCCACCGCCAGAGCTCATGGTGCTGCCACCAGAAACCTTCCTTTTCCGCCGCTTGTTTGGCGCCTGTCTGGCTGGCTCAGCTACACCCAAAGGAATTAGAAATTAACTAAGAATCATGCAACAAGACTACTGGATGAATTCAAATTCTACTGACATCTGCAAGTTTCACCAGCTCTGTTCAGGTTTGTGTGCATATGAGATGGTGGAAAGGTATAATATGGGCATTTTGACAAGTGTGTACTCTCGACTCCCGAATAATAGGGGTGGGTGGAAAAATTAAAACCGTCAATTTCTACTATCGTGAATATGCAACTATCAAAGCCTTTTTCCATTAATCTAGACAACCTTTAAAAAACAACATATAATTTAATCTTCACTGGTCCTCCAATGCAATAGATCACTGCTAATCCGTTATTCTCCTCTTAAATATAAATATCGGTCATTGTTGTTTTCAGTTTTCTTTCCATTCTAAAAAAGGGCCTGGCCTGCTGTATAGTTTTTACTGTCCGTCTAGTTTAATAATGGGGGCTTGGGGAAGAAAATATTAAAATGAATAAGTGGGGGAGATGATTATTTGGGAGTCGAGAGTAAACAGTTAACTGTTATGCTGTTGTTACCTGGTGGTGCCACCATTCTCTGCCACTTCTGGAAAAGACAGGTCTTCAGGCAGTCCCTAGGGCTCAAGCTGTAGGTCTTATGCCTGGACATCAGCTCCTGCATGGGCTCTAGTATCACACATAGCTGGAGGTCGACAGGGCCATGGAATAAGAGGGATAAAGACAAGTGTTAGGGAGTCGTTAAACGTGTTGTCTGCAGTGAAGTCAACCAAGACTCCAATCACATAGAACACAAGCATGAACAGATCCACTTACACGGAGGTAGTTCAATGTGGAATTTGACAAACCACATCTCGTGATGTTTTTAGCCAGTTGGTCCAGCATCTGAGGGTCCTGCATATTGGGACAAAATAAAAGGTAAACTGAATGGTAAATAGACTCGGTCTTATATAGCACTAGTCTAGTGGCCACTCTAAGTCCTTTGGCATGTATACCTCACACTGCCTGTAACTGCATGGTGACAAAAATCATCGAACCATTCAAAATGGGTATTTTGGACTTATAAGATAAGATATTATATTATTAGTCCCACGTGGCAAAAGTTGCAGTGTTATAGCAGCAAAGTGGAAACCAGGACAGAGGCAGAGAAAAAAGTGAAGTTACAAAGTTATACATTACACATAACAGCAGCCTGTAATAGGATTTTTTGTTTTAATAATAATAATAATAATAATAATAATAAGGATTCTCTTATCAGTCCCGTGAGGGGAAATTTGGATTTCTCTGCATTTTTGACCCATCCTATTGTATAGGAGCAGTGAGCTGCCAACATGTGGCGCTCAGGGAGCAGTTAGGGGTTCAGTGTCTTGCTCAAGGACACCTCCACATGCTGTATGCAGGACCGGGGATCAAACCTGTGACCTTCTGATTGCCAGTGTCAGCAAAATAAGCAATTTATTGAAAGCACACTTTTTAAGTACAAGTGGACAGAAGCAAAGAAGAGAATGGCATCCAAGGGATTCTTGCATACAAAACCCTCAGCAGTGAAAAATCACCCGAAGAGCAACAACCACAAGCTCCTTTGTACAATCAACTGAGAATCATTCTTAAATGATGTTTTCTCTCCAGACCCAACTTTTTCCCCCATTAATATCAAAACTGTTTTTGTCAAAGTATTTAACAAAAACAGAAATATTTGATGCTCTCAAGTTAATTTTGGTCAGCTACCAAGTGGGATGATGTCAGCAGTCCCTGTGGTGCCAATGCTACAGCTTTAATGTCCATCATTGGCACATACAAAACAGGAAAAGTGCAACTGTTTATTGGTTTACCCTGTATGTCTGGGACTTACGTGCATGGCCAAGATGCTCCTTGGCAGGACCTCTCGGTGTTGTCTGATGCTGAAGTGCCACGTTTTGATCCTCATCATGTCATCAAACATGAACTCCAGATACAGACGACCCTCCACACAAACCTTCAGTGAGAGAGAGAAGACAGGGGCTGGAAGTGGTTCCACCAAAGCATGGGAATGCCGACTAGAAACAGACGGACCAAAGATGGAAGAGACCCTACCTGTGTAAACATAGGTTTGCCGTTCTGTGTCACCATGGTACACTGGTCACAGTCAAGAGACACAAAGTTATTGTGGAAGGACTCCTTTGGATGCTTCAAGACATAAAAAAGCTCTGTGGCACCCCCTTCGAAGATACTCCTGAAGTAACGTGGAATCAAGGTCCTGCCGATGGCTGCGGACAGAAATTCACCCACTGTTAAGTCAAGTTTCAGGTTTGTTATGCAAATGCTATAATGGTAGAACTGGTTTATCTCTAATGAAATAGGGCTGAGGAAGTAAGAATATATGTATGTCACGTGAAAGTGCTTGTTTATGGTGCAGTAAGTTTCAAGTGAGCTACTCTCTTCATTTCATGCCCTGTGGATGATGTGAACTGGAGTGATTATGGTGATTTCTTGTGACATCAGCTTGAAGTTGTGTTTAGCACTTGTTATTATGGAGAGCATTTTAGGTAGTATGGCTGCTAGTATGTGCTCGTTATCATACGTTATGTCGAGTGACTTTTAGGTCATATGTGCGGTTTTATTTTCCCAAGGGACAACAGACCAATATTAACCTGGTGGCTAAATCTGGCATATTTACATCTGACTTGAAATGTTCCTTAATATGCACTGTCCCCGTTTAAACAAACACAAACTCAAAACATTATAACTCATTTAAACAGACTGATGCTTTCTTTTTATCTTACTGTATCTTTTGGGCCCATCTTCTAGACAAAAAGTGATTGTGAGCATGGCGTCATCCTCAAAGAACTCTGTGGTGAATGCATCCCACCACAGATTGTCACAGTCCTGCAGCAACAGAGGAGGTAGCATCATTCACTTGCAATCAATTATATAAAACCTGTTGTGAGACAGAGAATCTAACAAAATAAAAACCTGCTGGGCTTTATTCCAACCATCAATCGTTTTAAAAGCACTGGACAAATATTCCAGCGCTAACAGGAAGTGACCAACCGCTCTAAAAAACAGACCAACTTTATGCTTTCATCTAGATCAATCTGGTTCAGAGGAATGCAAAACAAAACAGGGAGGCTCTTGTTTCCACTGACCCAGTTTATCTGCCAGGAAATGTTCCAATATGTGTGCAAGATATATCTTCTGGATGCATTGGGACACATCATCACCACGGGCATCGGACGTTTCGGGTCTTTTGACATCAGAAAACCTCACCAGGGCCACCCAGCTGGGGTTGATCAGTCTACACCTCATATCCCAGGACCAATTGCCCATGGATCAGCCCTCTTTATCCTCAGCCACCTGGTGACTTTCTCTGCAGCTTCACCGGCGGATTGAATTCCACTCTTCTATGCCACCCCTCTAATGCCCAATCAGCTGAGGGATTTGCAGAGTGGGAATCCGGCAAGATCTGTACAACTCACTTCTACTGGCTCATAGTGCGTCTTCCTGCCTCTGTCCTGGCACTTCTCCATCACTTCCTGGTATTTTGCACATGTCCTCTCATCGGTTTCTTCAACACGCTCTTCTCAGGACACAGAGTTCCGGTGTAACGAGTTGTTCCGTCACCTCTGAGGTGATAATCAGGTCAAGTCGGAGCGGTGTTACCATGACGTGCTGTGCAAATTTCCGCTGCTTGCCCAGATCGACATGAAGCTAGCTGCCAGCTGAAGGCCGTGCAATGGAGGCTCATCCTTGTTTTTGGTTGTGGCTTCTTTCCATCTTTGACAAAGATAATCACTTCTTTTGTAGCACGCTAATGTTTGCTGGTACCGATAACTGTGTTCTCACCCAACACCTTGAGCACCTGGTCATGGTACCATTGATAGCAGCCTTCCCCAATGGCCTTCAGTCAGCTACTGAGGAAATACTCTACAGATCCTCTTTCAGAATGAAGAGGCCAGGGAGATGTCTTGGTCTTGCTCCACATGTGACGGTTTCCTGGGCTTAGTAAGGCTTTGTAGACAGCTTGGATAAGGGACTGGATGCAAGAGAATGAATATTGGCAAACTTTCTAAAACTACAAACACCAATTTCCAGAGAGAGGATTTCCTTTCCTCTGTCTGGAAGAGTTTAACAGAAAGGTGGTTGGTGCAATTCCTTGCTGGTCTTCAGATGTAAGACATCCTGTGTGTGTACCAGGCTAAACACGGTATCACTGTTTGAGATTTTACCCAAGATGAAATCTAATGCCAAAAGCCACGAGTAGCGTGTCACAAATAAAAGGTAATACGGCCAGTTTTACTACATTTTGCAAATGGAATCCAGCAATTCTTTATTCATGACCAAGACATTCTGATTCTGTCTCAATTATTTTTTCCATCGACTCCAAACTACCCGATGGGAGTCTACGGATGGGCAAAGATACCTGGTATCTGACAAGTAATGGTAAGAGACCATCAAAGATCATGATATTGACGAGCACTGGCCATTACAGTTCTGCTATTAGTACTGCAGAAATTAGGGAAATAAATTTCCAATTTACTTCGACTACATGAATGTCATCACCAACCAGATGAATCACCAAGCATGATTTGAATGTGTAGTAAAATGAAGACACATGTCTAAGGAGCAGGAGTAGCTCTCTGCCTCTCTCCCTCAGACACACACACACACACACACACACACAGAGAGAGAGAGAGAGCTAGCCCTCAGTAACAACTACAACTAAATGACCAAGAGTTTGGTTATACCTCACTGGAGTCAATGCTGACAATGCTCATTGCCACAACTGCAACAAGTCTTTTGGTGATTTGAGTGGAAACAAAGGTACTACTTTTGAAAGACCTGGTGAAAATGCATCAAATACAGGTAGAGAAATGCAGCTTTTAGCTGCCTAGCATGAAGTTAATGTCTTATTGCACCATCCATTCAAGGTACATTATGCATACTGGCAGCCTAGACCCCACACATGGAGTTAATACATTATATACACATGGGGTAGTGATTAAGAATGATGCTCTGTCCAGGCATGAAAAAATAAAGGAATGTTAATTAAAGTTTAAATTTGTTTTTTGTCTCCCCTGTTAAACTAACATACCGAGAGAATACCGTTAGAAGTACCACACCCCTAAGCTGTATCAGTAAAAGGCAGCAATGCTGCAGAAATTCTCATGATACTCATCCCTAGAAGCTTTCCTTCCCTCAGGCACTGCAGCAGCACTTATAACCTATAAAAACAGCAGACTGTGGAATCTGGATCAGTGACTGTTCAGTGAGTTCTGGATGAGACTAGCACTCAGCATTGGCCGATAGTTGAAGGTTAATAAACCAGAAGTGGTGCAGGCAGAGAAAAAATGGCATCGGCATCCCTACATATGTTTGATAGATGGTGCTCATCTGAAGTCTTGAGGCTAAAATGCCCATGGCTACAATACTGAACAGAAGAGGAAGTATCTTCTTTTCGTGCACCAGAAAGCTGAAAACAAAACAGAAGTCAAGCGGGCAAACATTTTATTTCTCTAACTTAAGGTATGTTCCACAACATCGATGGTGAACATGCTCGGAATAGATAGAACTGATTCCCCTGTGTGCTACAGACACCTGGACAATGTGTCCTTCGAATCTCTCACCACCGACAAGCAGCCATGTTTTCATCCAAATGTTCAATAAATTAAGTTGTTTTTTCTCTTTTTATCAACCAGATAAAAACTGAGCTAGTGCGTGTCCATCAGCTAGTGGAGTGTGAAACAGCACTCCTGTGCACCGGTCACAAGACTATGTCGTTAAAATAGCCCCAATAATGGCTGCCTAACAGCAACAGCTGAAACTGTCAACCACACCTTGTAGTGTTCCATGCTGTCCAATGACAACTTAAGAAATGAAATGGGCAGTGTATGCCCAAAGTAAATGTTGTTACCTGCATCCCATAGAGTGACCATTTAAAACTGGATCCCCATCACCTTCTAATCCATCTCCTCTTGTTTACACCCTCTTTCCTATCTCCTGTATTTAGGTCTTAGTCAAAATCTAATGTTTCCATTCAGTGTTTCTTACTTGCATCTTAAAGGCTTTTATAAAACATGTTGATGGAAACATGGGAAACCTTAAGGATGCTGGCTAAGCGCTCCTGCAAGGATGTTGGGCCATACAATCCATTCAATCACAAAGCAAACCCTGGTCTAGAGCAATGAGGAAAAGACTGGACCGAGCAGGACAGGAAGCAGCTGCTCAGTCAAACGCTGAAGCATGTAAACAGTTGGCTCTCCAATTACTTTTTAGCCACACTGGTCCAATAATCCTGTTGGAGCCGAAACGTCAATGAAGTCTTAGTTCCCAGGAGCAGAAGGGGAGGTTAAATACCACTGCCACAAAAATGGACTCGCAGGAGCTTCGGTATGCAGTGGCAACTTTACTTAACAATAGTATAGTTAGAAAACCAATCTTACCAGGATTACCTCTCAATTTGACACAGAAATAAAGTTGGGTCAGGACTAATCTGAGGTCTGGTGGACCGTGTCTCACCTCTGTCCAGTTCTGTAGCCTTTTGTTCAGTTCAAATATCCGGTAGTCTGTCTGGTTCCCGTACGGTGTGGGCCTCCTGAAACAGAGCAGAGGACTTTACATTGGCCAGTTGGAGCTGGTTCAGTGGCCGACCCAAACCCACAGTATAAACAAGCCAAAGCAAACACTGAGAGAAGTTAATTACATTCAAACTTAATGCCTAGCTGTTCGAGCACAACCCAACCAGGCAACTGTTAAGCAGCACGGTTCAAACTGCCTTTCTATGCCTAAGCAACTAGGACTCTCCCCCGTCCCGTACACTCACCCCATTCCAGGCTCCATATACGATGGTGGATACATGGGTGTTGGTCTGAGAAGAGAGGGAAAGCAGAGAACAGTCATTTCATTACTAGGTGTCGTAGACATTTACTTGGCTAGTTTCTTCCTGTGTCTCCAGTCTAACTGGTGATTTCACAAACACAGACATATGTTTTGTAAAAGGTGGCTTGATGGACAGATTCATATTTGTGGTAAACACAGCAATGGAAAGAAGTCAGGCTAAAGGTGGCATGTCTGGGTGCTAATGGCCGGGCAGAGAGACTGAACCAATAGGTATTGACAAAATGTTCATCCATCTGATGAGTCACATTAGCTGAACCCTACTTCTCTCTGACATCTAGACCTGTTCCAACAAGACTTCTATCAAACAAGACAAGGAGACCTCAAAAGAGTTTACCACCATGAGGCATGTCTTCAATTCAGACTTTGACAGAGGAAAACCTGACTCAAGAAGACTTTGTCCCGTTCATCTGGATGTGTAGTGACAGGGCAACACCTTATCTTGTGGTAAGCAGATCATGCCATTTATAGGATAGCTATCCAGCTATTAAGTACTTAAACCCACAACACATATCAGTACATAGCACTCTTAAGGAGAACTTGCTCGAACGCTGACGACTGTATAACAATGGTGAATTAAAGTAGGAGTCACTTCTCTGGCAGCTTTGAGCACTAATCTTCAAGAGGAAAGTAAAAGTGAGGAATACCCCTCAAAAAAGGGGTTAACATTCCATGGGGGTAAGACCTTTGAGTCAGGGTATTCCACATCTCTTACAGAGCCGACTCCCCCTGTCCTGACCACATACCCGTGTAATAGAAAGCCTTGTCGCTCATAGACTCAACCTACCCCACGTCTCGGTCCAGCATGGCGCCTGCGTGGAAAGGGGGAAAGGTGCTGCCGTTGGGGGGCTCCTTCGGGGAGTACAGCTTGAATGACTTTGACGAACAGCCTGCACGCAACCACAAAAAAGGGGGGCAGAGATTTAGATTGCTTAGATTAAGATCATTCAAACCACAGTACATTCCAGTAATCTAATGTGGAATTATTTCGCTGAGATTCATTCAATTTAAAGCGCATTACTAAAATAATGTCCCGCTGTTTCATCAGCTAATGCATTTTTAATCTGATGAAGCAAACGAAAGCAAGTAAACCCCAGGGAGGGGGCATCAGAGTAGCATTCACTCAGATCAGTCAACCCAAACCCGAGAAATCAATATGACGACACAGGAGTTAAAAGGAATGGTGGAGTCAGGGCCCAACATACACAAATTGTGCTATTGCGTCGTCCTCATTATAAGGCAGCGCTCCTCTCATACAGCCCCATTCTCATGTGATCCCAACCTTACTCCTCCGCTGAGTGTCCCTCCCCTCATAGTTGCCTCCCCTACCATCCCCCACTCCCTGCCCAGGCTGTTGTTGTTAACTCTCATCTTCTCGGATAAGCCATTAATGCCAAACAACACAAGGCTCCAGGAAAACATCTCCACCTCCACGGTTGTCCTCAGCAGGCCTGGGGTAGGGAGGTCTGGCCTTTGACCGACAGCCATCCACCATCATATCTGCTCTAATGGGTTCTGCTGGCTTACTTTACGAGGGTGAAAAGCCAATTCTGGTTCACACAGCAGAGGACGACGAAGAAGTAAATTCTTTCAGAGATGACATGGATATGGATGGAAAGGACGCAGTGGGAGACATGAACATGACTGTGGTCAAGTGTGACTGAAGGCACTTGGCATTCCCTCCTCCTACTCTACTCCACAGTCCAATTTCTACACATCTAATAAGATCAATAACATCCTCCAAGTTCTCTCAGATTTCAGCACACCCTTGAGAGTCATGCCGGGTCGTTTTTATTCTCCTCATTACCATGGGAGCAAACCTGCTCTTGGACAGCTAACAATGGTTCTCTTTACATTACCCCCCTCCCAAACTCAAGACCCAGCCCCTAAAGACACCAGCCGTCAGCCCCAGACAGCATTCAGCCCTGAAGTAGTGAGCCTTTGTTCAGTGTCCACTACTCGGACCACATACCAACCCATCAGGAGTGACACACAGGTCTTGCCCAGGCCAGTGTGCCACTTGTTACTAATTACATGCCAATAGAATTGACGTCTGAAACTCTGCCCGTTTGCATTCTTACACACAAGTTGTGCAAAAACTCTTGATGCATGCATCTCTCAGTCCTCAACAGGAGCCCACACCCTGCAATGTAACCCCAGGTCACCAGCTACAGGGTTGCTCACATCACCCCTGTGTTCCTAGACCCCTGACTGAACCATTCATCTGCTGACACAAGGCAAAGACGTTGTTACTCTGAGCCCAACTTGACATGTGTAATAACTAGTAGTAGTAGTAGTAATAGGCCACAGAGACCAAACCAACTCGACTAGCCCGGGGCTCTTGATAAAGAAGGAGGGGGTATAAGGAGAAGAGTACTCAGATAGAGATGACAGATCATAGACAGAGATGCCACTCACCCAGTGAGACTATCTATGACAGACAGTCACGATGAAACAGCGTCTCACAACATGTCTCCTGGATGTGAGGATTTAAATAATGACAACAACAACAATGTCACAACTGTAGAGGTGATTCCCGTGAACCACACCAAACACAATGGGGCTGCATCTAGAGATCTGCTCACGCTTCAGCGGTGTAGCTCAGGGCCAACAGAGGAGCAGTGTGCAGAGCTAATCGACGGCAGAACCGTGGATTGGGCTCATGTTGTTGTGCCTGCACGAAAAGACGGTAAACATCTAACCCAGGGGTCAAAGTCTGTGATCGTCTGCAGGGGATTTGGTGGGAAGGGAGTAAAGGAAAAGACAAACCCTGGGACAAGAGCTGCACTGCAGGGCCGCACTCGCCTCCTGACGACGGGAGCCATTGCTAAGCTAGCTGGGTTTGCTAAGTAGCACCACTATCCATGCATCGTTTTCTACGGCTGCACACAGACCGTTCTGTGGCTTATTTCGGTTTATTCTAGAAATGTGGCTTTCATATGGAACAAGACGGGCATAGACGGGAGTTACCTGCGGGAGAAAGGCGCACCGAGAGGCGGTGTTTCTGCAAAGCCTCCGTCCGGCGGTGTGACGAGCGGGAGCTCCCGGACGGAGGAGCCTCGGTCAGATGGCTCTCCGATCCAGACACGGCGAAGACACACCGCGAAGTAAACCGTGTATACTGGACGCTGTCAACCGTAAACTACGCGTTTTAACGTCAATTGTCTTGTAGGCTGAAATACCTATGTACTAGTACTACCACCGCCACTAGTCGTAGTAGTACTGCTACCACTTCTACTACCGCTGCTGCTACTATGAGCCGTCCACGGAACGAGACCCTTTGTTCCTACAAGCCTACCTACACACCAAGTCTAGCCCCGCCCACCTAATTATGTAGCTTGTCAATCATCCAGCTCCCCTGCGCCCGCATTTCTGTACCCCCGGTGGAATTTGTACCCCCAGAGAAGTAAGCTCCTTGGTTGTAAAAATCAAATTCAAGTCTCTTCACATGAACAGACCGATGTTCATCCGTCAAGACCCTGGATCCCTCCTGCACAACTCGAGGTGGGGCCTAGCAGGTTCGGTCACACCGCGGGGTGTCCGGCCTGGAGCCCCCCATACTCGGTGAGAGGCCTGCGGTCTACAGCGTCGTGAGTGGCCGCAGGACTCCACGAGGTGGAGGAGCTGTGAGCCTGCTGTCAGTCACCGTGTTTTTAGTAAAAAGCAGAAACTAGAGAATCAATAAATCAATCGATTGATAAACGTGAAATTTATCCTCCAAGCTCTGCTCTTGGTGAACATGAGGGGTACGTATTCTGCGGGGGGGGCAAATGCGACAGTACACGCCCCTCCCCCCGCCCACCACTGCTAGTACAAAGCCTGAACAGAGCGTCCTGTGAGAGGGATCAAGTCCCTGATGTCGAGCGGGGCCATCACACCGTGGGAAGAGGGAAGCAAACAAATGATTCCAGAACAGACAGGTGGGTCACCTGGGTGATCACTGGATGCTTGGCGGGGCGGCCGATGCGTGTCACAGGCCGTGTCCAGGGAGACCCCATGCAGCAGCAGTGATGGTGGTCAGGTCAGGTGAACTCATCAAGTCAATGGAATAACGGCAGTTTGCGATGCTTCTCTGCGCTGGTGGTAGAGTAAAACGTAGTCCCAGTTGGATTCTAACTTTGGGGTTGATGAGCTGAGATCACCACAGCTGGGCAGCAGCCGTGGTGATGGACAGCCGCAGCAGAGCTGATCTCTGTCACCCTCACTGTTGGCTGTGACCTGGGAGATCGCTTTGTCATGGACAGGCTTATGAGCAGGCCGGAACACAAAGGGACAATCGTTGTTGTTGTTGTTGGGTCTTTTTGGGGGGTGCTTATGTTGGTGCACTGCCTTGTTGGTTATAATCATAAAACTGTATCATTGTGCCCCAGAAACAGGGTCACGACATGTCGCCCCTGCATCTGTCTGTGTGTTCGGTTGGGGGTGTTGCCGCTGCCTGCCCCCTCCATGTCGCCCTGGCCTGTCCTCATGGAACAAGGCTCAGCGGTGGGATCCGCCCCTGGGACTCAGGCTTCGGTTCGCATCCTGCCGTGTGGCTCCATAAACGTGAGACGTTCATAATAAAGCGCTCTGAGTCGTGGCTAGACCAGAGAGGTGCTTTAATATGAACCAGCTCATCAGCCATTCTTATTAACGTGTTCGAAACTTAGCTGAGCAGCTCAGACCTCCGCCCTCTTCCTCACTGTGGTAGGGCCCCTGTTCGTCCCAGATGACAACCATATGACCGTCCGGAGGGGGCTCTTACAACGGTGGCTCCCTCTAGTGGCACGGTGCTGTTGAGCCGTGTCACGACCAGTACCCACGCTGCAGGGGTAGCCTCGGACTTGGACGGGACTATGATACATGAAGTAAGAAACCCCATAGATGAGGATGAGCTCGTCTGATTTTTACTGATAGGAAAGTTTCACCACTCACTAAAGTTACTCCTCAAGTCTGAGCTGACTGCAGCCATCCCACCCTCAGAGAAGACACAGCCGTACTCAGGCCTGAGCCGACCATCTGTGTCCTGAACTAACTGTAGTTACAGTCGCCAGAGTACCACTCACAGAGGAACCACTGCAATCACTGCAATATAAGATGGTGGCAGATGTGCTATTCATCATTGCTCTTAGCACCATCCCCACAGACGCCTTTGGCTCACCGTCTGAAGCAGCACCTCCTGATGATGGGTCACAACGTAGGCGGGGTGTAGTGGGATGTGACTGGAGAATGACGCAGGAGACTGCGTCTGTCACTGGATGAGCGGCGGTGTCCATCCAGGGCTGAGTCAACACTGAACCCTGTTTCATATGGCGTCAGTGAAGAATCACGCCAGCACACACACGCCATCTCTGGCTGCTTGTGTGGTGGACAGAGAAACGAGGGTGACGTGTTGGTCTCGCCGGGGACACGCGTGTCCTCACTGCGACTTGGGACGCCCTTCCTGAGCCCGCCCCAGAGGGAGTCATCTGGCAGGCTCCGCCCCCGGAAGTGACAGGCTCCACCCCCTAAACATGACATGCTGGACCCCCGGACACGCAGAGGTAAGGGGGGGTTGTCCGTTGTACACGCAACGAATAAACTTTATGTACAACTTGACTTCTGGTTCCCTTGGCAACCGCTTGACCACGACAGGCCACCATGCACACAGACCGAGCCTGTGCAGAGCAACTCTCATGATTACTGCGTGGGAATCAACGAGCAGTGGACACGCGTCCACACGCCCTGCCGACGCTGTCCAGAAGCCTCCAGGTGTCCTCCCGTCACACCGTGGGGCACCGCCGTGAGCAGGCCAGGGAAGGAGCAGAGGACTGGCCTGACTGGCCTGACTGGTGGAGGAGATGCTGTGGCTGGGGATGCTAAAGATCACCTGGAGGGGGGCAGGAGAGCAGTGAGCATGTGTGTCCGCACACACACGCTTTGTTGCGCAGACTA
>OMLC01097966.1:0-12792 GCA_900302585.1 Regalecus glesne
GTGTCTACCTGAATGTTATGTCTCCACCACAGTGTATCTGAGCTGGAGCCCATAAATACCCATGACTGCTGCACAGTCATTTGTTCCGGCAATGAATGCCGATTGTAATCTTTCCCACAGAAGAGGAAAGCCAGATGTTTGTTCGCGGGTGTTGTCCCTAACAAATGCTTATATAAAGACACGCACACACACACACACACACACACATTTACTAAATTAGAATAAATTGAAAACTAAGTGGGTCTTGGCTGAGTTGGAATGGAGACTCCCAGAGCTCACCCTTCCTGTATTTCTGTGCTTCTCTTGCCTCTATACTCCTGACGGACATTGTTGGATAAATATAAATCCACCACAATACAATTGTGGCATTTGTGAAAACAGCTCAGGAAGATTTGAATGAGAACTGTGTTGAGACCATGTAGACTCAACCTTGTTCCCCTTTCCTCCCTTCAGCTCCCTCCACTCACTGCAGCAGCGGCCTTACTGTTGAAAATAACAATCAATACACTTAGGCATCAATAAAAAAAATTTAAGGGAACATGTGCATCTTTTTACATGGACGTCACCATTCAATGCATTCCATTCCATGGATTGTAGCCTCATAGGCTATGTGGTCTAGCCATAAATTGAGCCGTGGCGACTCAGTGGATAGAGCGCACGTGTGGGACTCGGGTGTTGCGGGTTCGTATCCTGCCGCGTAGTTCCGTAAATGTGAAGCATTCATTATAAAAGTGCTTTAAGTGGACGTCAGATTAGAAAAAACGCTATATAAGAACAAGTCCACTAACCATATAAATTTGCACATAATCTCGTACATGTGCACGCACTGACAAACACATGCACACAGATCTTCTACTTGCTACTAGCGACCCTGGATCGGAATAGGCACATTATATAGGCTATGAATGATCGTACATTACAATTTAGATTAAATTGAAAAACCCTCCCTCAATAACTTCCACCTCTGGTCTCTTGCTCTGTACATGCATCCCATCTCCTCACTAAGGATATGTAAAACAAGCAGCGCAGGTAGGGTCAAGTAGGGTGAAGGGGAGAAGACACTTGCTCATGATGCCAGCTCTTCTTAGTGTGGGCCAGTGAGCCTCGGGGGATTTTTATTGGCAATGTCATTCTGGGGAGGTAAAATTTAATGAACTCTGTAAAGACACACCTGCTGTGGATAACTATCAAATTCAGCGTATTAAGGATTAATATCCGCAGTCTTACATATGGCACTGTATAAATATGTATTTTGTTACATTGTAGCTGAGGGAGTTGGACTATCTGAGCACCCTGCCCATGACAACGACTTTATCAGGTCTCTGAGGGAGAAGAAGAAAGGATTTGTCCCAGATGTGTCTTCTTGCTGTTCATAGTGATATAGACCGTGACACACTGGCAGGTGATTTAAGAATTGATGAAGCTTTTGTCTCTTCATTTTTCACTAATCACAAAAAAAGAGATTGAGGTGGGATTCAGGGTGAACCGTTATACTTCAAAACCCGTCGCATGACTAGGAAGACAAGCCTACGAAGAGAAGGTGGTAGATAAAGAATTACAGAGAAAGATGAGACACGACTGAATGAAGGAGACTTGTATAAATGATGGCTTACACTTGGCTGCATATTAAGTGAAAAATTATCCTCTTACAGTAGACATACCACAGTTAACATGCAGCCCTGTGCAATATGTTGCGATGTTGAGTATAAGGTGTTGGCTTTACAAATGAGGGGTCTGTTTCTGTGTCACAATTAGTTCCCACGTTGTGGGGGTGGACACGGACTTAGATGCAGCTTGGGGATTAAGGTTGGATGCCCTTCCTGTGGCCCCGTGGCGAGTTCGACTCCATGAACCAACATGTGGCTCATCAGTTCCAAAAGCAGTGCTGGCTTTACAAACGCATTGGTTAATATGGTGTACACACGGTGATACTTTACATTGGGAATAGTATACAAAGACACATCGCATCCAAATTCCACACACAATAATAATAATGATTCCCTTATCAGTCCCGCACGGGGAAATTTGGATTTCTCTGCATTTTTGACCCAACCTATTGTATAGGAGCAGTGAGCTGCCAACATATGGCGCTCGGGGAGCAGTTAGGGTTTCAGTGTCTTGCTCATTGACACCTCGACATGCTGTATGCAGGACCGGGGATCGAACTTGCAACCTTCCGATTGCCAGACGACCGCTCTACCCACTGAGCTATGCCACACCTGAGCTATGCTCCCCACTAGGACCAAGTCCTTTTTGGACCTGGTCCTAGTTCAAATCCCATCCTAGGTCCTTTCAGCATGGAGTTTGCATGTTTTCCCCGTGCCAGCTTGATTTCTCCAAATGCTCTAGTTTCCTTCCACCATCATAAAAAGACATGCAGGGACTGCAGATGTGAATTAACTTGAAGCTATAATCTGGTGTGGTGCATCAAATGGTGACATTGATGTAAAAAGCTGCACATGGCCCCTTTAGAAACACATTATTGCCAAGTAAGTGAGAAAAGAGACGCGATTAAGGGAGTATGGCCTGCACCATGACAAGACTGATATCCTTAACACTAGTTTTGGACACTTCAATCTAACGATAGAGGCGCATAAGTGCTTGTCAAGATATCTGAGAGACTAAACAGAGAGTGGAGTAACTGCTTAACACAAGAGCTTCCATATGGTCTGATATATCATGACCACTGGCGTGCATGCACACACATACCCTCCGACACATGACATTTGTCACTGCAGCTTTCCTCTGTCTTGTCCTGTTAATTTCATTTGGAGAGGCAGGCTGGCTGTTGGCAGTTTGAACAATTTCCATTGAGTCAAATAGGTCATTTTTCAAAGCTGAAATTATGAGCCATGCAACTCATCAATCAGAGGGTTCCATATTCACTAAATGTGGCACAAATTAATTTTTGTAGCATTCCCAAACAAGAAGAGAAGACACCATCACTCCTGTCACAAATCCTCATTCAGCATTAAGCTTTAGTCACTGTTTATTCTTATTTAATTATAATGCATGCATCTAATGCGTCATCGTTTTTTTGTCTTTTGACTGCGCATGCAGCCTCTGTGGTCTGGTCTGGTCTTAGGCAAGCTACCATGCTAGAGTGTGTGTTGAGGTGAGTGTCTGTGTGCCTGTGCATTTGGATTCGTCATTATGCGTGTGTGTGTGTGTGTGTGTGTGTGTGTGTGATTGATATAATACAGGGACATTGCCAGATATGAAAGGGATCCTGAGTTTCCGTGGGTGACAGAGGGCACAGTATTCCCTTTCAGCCTCTGCCCTCGAAAAAAATGGACACTAGTTTCACATATGTAACACTGTGTGCATAAGTGTGTGTATCTCTAGATTTATTTTGATCTATTCCTACCTAATACGTTGCAATTTTCCTCTTTAATTTTTCTATTCATACCCAGACATCACAAGCTGAACTTGGTGTGTGAAATGTTTACAGCAGTTGCACCCAGTGGCTCCTACACAGTGATGTCTGCAGGGAGAGATCTAAAGGAGTAGTTTTCAAGCCAGTCGTCAGGGACCCTCAGTGGTGCAGGTTTTTCTATTCTGCTAGGTAATTAATTACGCTCAACCGTTTGGTCATGGATTTCAGTCATCTAGCCAGCGGGGTCTAGACATGGAACAACAGGTGAAAGTGATTTAATGTCTGGCAGAAAACGGGTTGAAAACCGGTGGTCTATATGTTGTTTAGATCAGACAGGGGCACGAAGAAGCAAGTACTGAGCACCAGTTTATTAAGCAAGCTAAGCTCACTTTTGAGAATTGGAATTAAATAAGTGAAATTAAAAGTTGGAACCTCTTTTTTTTTGGTTTATTCATAGTCCCATGTGATGTGTTTGAAGTCAAATGCTCGGAGAGCACAGGAAAATTAAAAATGGTACCACAGAGCTTCCTAGAATGAAAATCTACAGAAAGCAAAAGCCACACACACATGCATACATGCATGTGTGTGTGTTTGTACAATAATGTATGCATGCACATTTTTAGCCTGTGTGTGGTAAATGTGTTTGTCCAAAGATAGTGGTTATGACATTGTCTCTCTCTCTCTGTATGTGTGTGTGTGTGTGTGTGTGTGTGTGTGTGTGTGTGTGTGTGTGTGTGTGTGTGTGTGTGAGAGAGAGAGAGATTTTAGCCACTACTAGCCTGACTGCATGTTTATTGTAATAAATAGTGCAGAGTCATACAAGGCTCATTAAAAAGTATGGAAGTCCTTCTCTGCATTACTGGTCATGAGTCAGATACGTGGACTCTGATGGCTCATCTGAGTCCATCAACAGAACAGCAGTGTTGCTAGGTGATTAATTACATATTAAGAGTTATTCTCAAAGCAGGGCTGCAGGGGGGAAACGTACAGAATCCTCTGAGGGGTGAAGACTACACCACCACCACCACCTCATCACAGATGCCAAGGTGGATGTTCTGTATGTGCACTGCTTATAAATACATCCACTTACTGCAGGAGGGCATCGGCATGCAAACTGTTTTCAGATGTTGGGAAGTTTATGTACAAGATTCTCTGGAAAGTAGTTTCAGGGAATGTTATTCATTGAATTCTTCCCCCTTCATGAAAGAGCACTCGTAAATGGCGCCGACATCCCTCAGTCCTCGGTGTTGAATGGTCTGAATGGATCAGTCGCTGCAGCAGAAAAGAAAAAACCTCCTCCTCCGATGTTTGGCTTCCTTGATATCATATCTCAGGGTCCAGTGTAGATGTTCTGGTTTTGATGACAGAATCAAACAGCAGATGCTTCGTGTCCACCGCGGAACATTTGGGCTGTTTCTGGACTTCCAGGGCCAAAGTGTGACGGCACAGACAGGACTTGGACAAGATTCTCCCACTTAAACCACCGCTGCTTCCACGAGCCCCTCATTGACATGGGAACAGTACAAAACATGCAAACCCAACAATGCCTTCAAAACTGCCCCCAGTGAAAACCTCCCAAACCCTCTGGTACACTGGTTTCACAGGACCCTGAAAGTCAAGCATGTGAATGAAGTTCACTTCATGGAAGGCCTTAAAGGGGATCAGAAAGAAACAACAGAATTCCTTTGACAGTTTAGCGTTAGCTCGACGTGTCACCTGAATCATGGTGTCCCACACAGCCCCACACATCAAACCTTTATGTCAATGTGTTTCCTGAAGCCCTCGGTAGTCAGAGACTTGACATCAGGGAGAGCTTCACTGTTTTAAACCCCCACCATTAAAACATCTCACTGACGCATCTTTCAGACCAAAACCTTCACTGACTTCTTCACTTGCTGCAGAATCGTCCCTCTCGGCTTCAACACAGTCCAAATAAAACCCACTGAGAAGTGGAACCTCGCAGTACAAATACATGTTGGAACATGTGAATCCAACCCAGAGCGTTGACTGGAGCCACCACTCACAAATCCAGAAGTGAAGAGATGTCTGGATGAGTCACCCTTTATCACTTCCCAGGGGAAATTCCTCTCCATCAACCCATCCCAGTGTAAAGGAGCAGTGAGCAGCTGCAGCACCTGGGGACCAGCTCCACTTCCTGTTCCCCCTGCCTTGCTCAACGGCACAGGCGGGACTCTTAAAGCCAACATGTGGGTTTGATAGTGGGAGGAAACCAGAGCACTCAGGGGAGACCTACGCAGACGCTGGGAGAGAACATGCTAACTCCACACAGAGAGGACTTGGGATGAGATTCAAAGCCAGAGCCTTTTTTCCTATAGGGCAACAGTTAATTTCTCTTTATTATTAAAGAAACCCAAATTAATGACAACACTCTTTAGTGAGGTAGCCGGAGGGCTCTGACTTCTAGCCTACAAGCCCCTCACCAACTCAAAAACCACTGACCAACCTACACACACACACACACACCGGCAGTGCTAGCCGCGAGGCTAGCTTGCTGCCCAGTAGGGTTGTTCTACATCAACTAGAAAAGAGTTGTTCCAGGGCCTCCGGTGGCGTAGGTTAAGGTGATGTTTAGCCCATCTCTGTGTCATGCAGTTGGGTGTTCCAACCACAGCCAGAGGTCCATAGTTAGTGGGTCATAACTGGCTAAGCCTCACATGGGTATAGGGGTTAGGTTGGATAAAGTATTCTGGGTTCACTAGTGTCCCCCTCTGGGTCGTCCATGATGTGTGGACTAGTGAGGGCTAGCGGTCATGTGACTTGGAGGAGACACATGCTTCCTGTTGAGGTTCTAGAGGGGATCAGAGAGACTGACCCAGCAGTAGGACACTCAGGGGATTCAGGTGGGGGGAAAAGTTGTTCCCAGTCAAACTAGATTTGGCTCTTCTCAAAACTATTCTGACAGAAGATAAAATAAATGCGTTCAGCTTCCCATTTTTGACATTTGATCATGGCTCCTCAATGCTTAGCCTACAGTTAACCTGTCCTTTGACCTCAGATTTACATCGTCTCCTTGCTCAGCAAGACTTTTCTGAAAATGTTCAACCTTTCTGTGACCTTTACTTGAAGCACATTGTGCTTCTGGTGAGTTTGTGCTTGACAAGTACATTTAATATTTAGCGTATTTCAATTAATTGATGATGTCGTGTGGTCAACTTTTATGTGATATGATTAGTCCTGAAATAGACATGGACTTAGGGTGGAGCTTGGGAGATTAAGTCTGGATGCCCTGCCTGACCCCTCGTGGCAGGTCTGAATCTGCAACATCTGGCTCATCGGTCGCTGACACACATGTGTTGTACCACTGAGCTCCTGTGGGTCCCTAGTCATTAAGTTAATATCACTGCATACTTATTCTTCCTCAATTCAGATAAACATGCTGTAAATCCCAAACCCCATCTATTGTGGAGAGCAAGAATAAAAAGAGAGGATAGGAGATGGCCGGATGGATAGACTGACAGACGGATGATATTCAGTGAACTTGAAATAAACTTTAAAGTATTTCTGCATGCTCACTCCTCCAGATAAGGAAATCACAAAAAGAGTCCATCTGGACACATTAGTGGAAGAAGCATTTCATCACTCATCTAAATGGCCTCTTCAGCCATTAGTTGTCATCGGGGAAACGTGACAGGCGCTGGCCAAGAGGACGGTGCAGCAGAGAAGACCTGACACGTCAGGACAGGACTCCTCAGTCTCCACCATCCGCAGGCCAGTAATCCCTCTTTAAAGATGAGGATGTTCACATCCTTGATGGGGAGGAACGCTGGTTTGAAAGGGGGTTGAAAGAAGCCATTTATGTGAAGAGGGAACGACCGTTGTTGAGCAAAGCAGGGGCCTGACACTACATCTGTCACCATTCACAATGCTGTCAAGTCAGTTGGATTTATATAGCCCATAACAAATTACAAATGTGCCTCATTGAGCTTTACTGACATAACACCCTGTCCTTAGACCCTCACAGATCCCTTTAAAGAAAAAAACTAACGGAGTAATAAAACAGGAAGACACCTCGGGGGTGGGGTCAGAGGAGGATCTCTCTCCTGAGACACACATATGTGCAATGGAGGCTGTGTAACAGAATAAAACCCAATTTACAGGACAACAGAATGATGATGGAATTACAAGACGTATAATAACAATCGTCTCCTTTATAGGGACAGTGTGTGTTAATGAATGCTGTGATTTCAACCATTCCCCAGTCCTCTGTGAATAGAACACGTTACCATTGTGATGTTCGTTAATGCTCCAAATCCAATCAATCAATGGAATCGTGTGAAGCCAGTTGCTGATTTTGGTTGCTATGCAACTGTGTTGTTTATCAGGGTGGGGATGCCTGGAGGCAGTGGGACTGAAGAGGTCATGACTGATGAAACGCTTCTCTCACATGCAGATGAGCTGATCCACCTTTCTGTGAAGCTAACGACATGTGTCATTCCATCACATTTGCAGCTGAACACGTAACACACGTTAGAAATGTCTCTTTGAAAATTGCTCTACCTGTGAGAGAGAGACAGAGAGACAGACAGAGAGACAGAGAGACAGACAGAGAGAGAGAGAGAGAGACAGAGAGAGAGAGAGAGAGAGAGAGAGAGAGAGACAGAGAGAGAGAGAGAGAGAGAGAGAGACAGAGAGAGAGAGAGAGAGAGAGAGAGAGAGAGAGACTGCACATTCCTACACACACTAGTAAATACAATCCAGAGTTCACAAACAATCTCATTAAAAACTTGTTGCTGCTTGGTTGTGATGGAAAAGAAAATCCAGATTTCCTCGGCAGTGCCTTTTCAGAGCATTTATATCCCTCAGGCTGTTTTTAGCTTGGCCTGGGAACCAGATGAATCTGCAAGCTCATGTTTCACATTAATGCTGGCATATACATTTGGCCACCGTCCAGTGTAGGCTGACTTCCAGCCAACCTGGCCCAGGTCAGTCCAATCACACCCCCTCATTTAGTTTGGGCCAATCAGAGGTAGAGCAGCGGCAGGTCTTCCCAGAATGTGGGAGGGAAAATAATGCAGATGTTCTCAGAGGAGCGTCGGTGGCTGCTGCCCCTGATGAGGAGCAGTTAACAGGGTTAGTTAGACTTACTGGTTAAACTAACTGGACGGCACCATTTCCCCAAAAGAATGACGAACAACTGGCTTAGATCTTTTGTTGATAAGAAATATTGTTCGCTGTACTTCTGACGGGACCAGAATCCGTTAATTGGCTGTGTAGGTTTTCATTGTAAACATGGAATTTAACTCCGGCTTCATGGCTCTTTCAGGTACTTCACATAGAACAGCTACACTACAACCCTCAGCCATGAAACATTTGTTTCAGTGGACGTCTGGTCATGTGATCTTCCTCTGGGAGTCTGTGGGATTAAGGCTGGCTCCACGTCCTAACACCCTATGGGGGGATCAAACCCACAACACCTGGTTTTGTTATTTCTTGACATGCTCGCTCTACCCCTGAGGCACCGCGGTCCCATTTGGATTTGGTAAAAGTTGAAGTGCTTCGTCACGTTTGTGGTGGCCTGATTGGCTGTAAGTCTATCCAATAGCATCCAGAATAGTTTCAGTCTGTGCCTGTTGGTAACGTCCCTTAGAAATGGAACATGAACCAAGAGGAGCCAGACTACTGAGCATTTGTTGATCCATTTGGTTCCCAAGCTTGTTTTTAACCTCCGTTTCAAAACACACCCACCTGCCCCTATGGTGGAGCCGAGGGACAGCTGCAGACAGACCATCAGGCAGACAGAAGTGAAGACATGGCTCAGGGCCAAAGGAAAACAACAGTGATGCAAGAAAAGTAATGGGACATACTGACGACTATCATGTGGCAGGATCTGGACACGGGCTACAGCAGCACCACTCAACATGACACAGGAGTACAGTCGTAGCCAAGGCAGAAGACAATGCTCGTCCATTCTCTGGTCCAATAGTTACCCTCCGCCCTCCTCGACAGAATCCACTTAGAATAACTGTTTGGGCTTCGATGGCCTCAGTAGCAAGTGCGGATGAGGATGATGAAGAGCGAGACAAGAGTTACTATGGTTAGGGCTGAGAAGAGGAAGATGAGGCCTATGAAGACAGGGTTGGCCATGGGGAGAATCTCATTGGCCTCTGAAGGGATCATGTTGGACATGCTCAGCATGTAGCCCAAACTCCACCCAATACTGATGTTGTTCACCTGGAGAGGAGAGGAGGGTTCATGATTAGAAGAATCAAACTGTGTTTTGTTTGCAGTCCACTTTTTGTCTTTTGTTTGGATGATGTGGTTTTGGCCCAGAGCCATGTGTTCCCGTTTGGTTTTGGATTTCATTTCAGTTTTCATTCACTCATCGTCAGTTGCTTATCCGAAGTCAGGCTGTGGCTCAGCTGGAGCCTTTCCCAGTGCTTATTGGCCAGAAGGCTGAGAAACACCCAGGACAACACACAAGTCCATCCCAGGGCAGGTGTGGGGTATTAAGGCCAGATACCCTTCTCGACGCCCTGCCGCAGGTTCTATCCCGCAGCCCCCGGATCATTTTTCCCCGTGGAGGACGCTCGACCCCTGAACTACCACGGCCCCCCTTCTTTTAATTGTGAAGGATTTAAATCAATTCACGTTCTGAAATTACCCCATTTTTTGCAAAAGTGTTTGGCCTCAGGTTCAACATGATGGATTATCACACCCAGATACCGACACCCCTTCCCTTACAGCCCTGGTGTGTGCCATCCACAGGATGAGTTAATCCGTTAATCATGTTTTAGTGAAGTTGGATCATGAAAGGCCCGGAAATAGCTCACAAATGGCTCCCAACCATCTGGCTTTTTTGGCTTGTAACCTCTTGCAGTATAATATTATCAATTGTCTCACTCTCAGACACCCCCAGCATAGCCCACACATCACAGTTAGTCACTTGTTGACAGATTTGGAAATTGGGGACATGTCTGGCTATAGAGGGAAGCCCTTGTGTTGGAGTGACTGCATCCAAAAGACACATCATAATTTCCGCCGTTTGGAAATAGTGACTGTGATTAGAGACTTCTGAAGAAGAAGTGCTGGTTGACTCATGAGCTGTATGTAGCAGACTGGGAATCTCCTTCAAGTGAAGGAGTTCCTTTGTACAGAAAGTTCCATATCCCGGGGATGTGGAGCAGGAGGAAAAAGTCTGTCTTTCATTCCTCTATCTGCTTTCTGTGTGCAGGAACGATGGTGAATGGCAGACATCTCTTGCTACTTGGGTCATTGCTTAGCAAGTTCCTGTTCAACGCATTCGGAGAAGACACACCATGCGTGCAAAGATTTGAAAGCAGCAAAAGCAGCCAGTGGAGGACAGATCATTCCCCTTATTCCAAGTCCTCTTACTCTAAAAAGGTCATTTAGCTTTGTTTCCATGACATTTCTGGATGTTGGGTTTAAAACGGGACCAGCTTGGCACCCTTTGCTCTTTAGATGTTACCTCTTTTTGGAATTTGATGTTTTTCCAGGACTCCTTGTCAAACTTGTATCCATCCATCAGCAGGGTGTACATGTAGTGGGCAGAGTAGCAGTAGGTTTTGAGGAATCGATCAGAGATCCAGTGCTTTTCTGCTTTGAGCTGAAAGACACAACAGCAAAGGTCACAGTTTAGTCTGTCATCACGGAACGTTGGCACATCTCAAGGTAGGACACATCTGTGGTAATGAGCCACAAACTAACCTGACTTGCCTAGACTGGACTTTCTTCCTTTATATACAGATTCAGTGTGTGAGATATTGGCTAACAAATGGCTGCCGTGACAAAGGAACATTGACCATAACAAAAGCTGTATAGTTAGGATGTAGCTCATCGTAGCGGGCAAAAGTGGCAACATATTAGACAATTAAATAACATTAATATTTGCCTAATTATCCAACAGTTGACTTGTATGAGAAAAGGTTCAGCCATGTCTGCCTGCACATCTCAGTGTGATAGGCTGGAGAGGGGATCCTGTCTAATGGACAAGCCACATGATGGGGTTCATCATTCATATGTGCCCATTAGACCCACACCATGAGGGTGGACAAAGATAAGGTGGAGCTTGAGTGATTAAGGTCAGATGTCCTTCCGGATGCCCCACAGCGGGTTTGAATCTGCAGCATCTGGCTTGTCAGTTCCCTCTACCACAGAGTAACCGAGGCAATGTGACCTAACTACCAACTTGACAAATCCACAATATCGACTTAGAGCTTTTTAAACTGGTGCTACAGCCTGTCTAGAACCGAAACATGGAAACGTGTACGGTTCGCCTGCTTTGAACACTTCGGGTGGATTCCGGCGATCTGGAGATACGCCATCTCCCCTGTAGTGGAGGATAAAAGCCTTGGTCTCCATTCCCATGACCGTCCCTCTGTGAGTTGAATGGGAGCCTGTCAGCATACTGGGCTGCCAGTGTGCTTCCCTGTTGGTGGTGTTAGAAAGCTCACATCTGTGAAGTGTCTTCCCTCAGCCTTTCTGTCCTCCTCTCTCAAGTCCTCTCTTTCTGTGTCCGCCCCTCCCACTCCCTCATGGAACGGCTGCCTTTATCCTTGCAACAGCGCCATGTGAGGAACTTACGACCGTCCAGTGCGTGTGGCAGAATTTCCTTATTCCAGCAATGAACTCTTCACTGTCGGAGGTCTCACTCAATTGGAGAGCTCGAGCGGTGTAGAAGAAACCTGCATACGCCTGGTGGGAACACATGGATGTTAGTTTACACTTGCATCCTGTAACACGCTTTGCCCGTGTGTCGTGTTGCGGTGCATTACCATGAAGTCCCCAGCGACCGGCGGCTGCTCAACCCCATCAAAGGAACACGTGGTCGTGGAGCAAGATTTGAAATCAAACAGGGACTTGATGATACCTTCACACTTGTTTGAGTCTGGGGCTCCCACCATGAAGATGCTTTGGTCTAGGGTGTAGCTCCGGGGTCTCTCCGTGCACCCTGTGTCATAGATGGATGAGGCTTTCATGGTGAGGTTGAACCCTTCTGGGTAGCAGGGGTTATCAACGTAGGTCGGATCATGTGATAACTAATAGAAGGTGGGGGAGGAGGAGAGTTTGGGGAGGAGAGAATGAAGGGAAACATAAATGGAGGAATGGAGGTAGGAGAGAATAGCAGCCATTTCTTATCTACAGAGTTTGGAATAAACGACGATCACCAAATCTATTCAAAATAGAAAATCTGCAGCATCTTTGAAAAAGCTCTCGAGTATAATTGCAGATGCGCTGCATCTGAAAATCTCTGTCTAGCTGTAAACAGCAGCAACCTTTTCCAAAGAGCTCACAGAAAGAACGCATTTGTCCCAGACGAGCTATCGATGACATAAACTGATCGATAGTCTGAATATCACAATGGCTCCTGGACTGGCTGCACTTTGCAACGTGAGACAGCAATGTTCACCGATTGGCCCTCATTTATACTTCACACA
>OMLC01097967.1:0-13889 GCA_900302585.1 Regalecus glesne
CACTGGTAGAAAAATGTTACTACAAAAAGGATCGTTTGATCTGTGGGTGTAGCCAGCATTTATTTAAAGGTGGAAGTACAATATGCCTTAATAGGCTGTGGGTTGGGCACTTACATTACATATCTTGGATCCTATTGATGATTAGACCTGTATTTGTTCCCATAGCCAACTGGTTCTTCTGAATACTTGTTAGATTGTTCGGATTGCACACGGTTAGCCATTTTATGTGTTGGGCTCAAAGGCTTCATCTCTCATAGGTATATTTTACAAAGAATACAGCATTTTCTGAATTATCGATTTTTTTTTTTCCCCGTCAGATTCTCAGAATTGTTTTTTTTTTCTTTACAGGTGATCGAGCAAGGCGCTCACCGAGGAAAGTTTCCACCGTAATGAAAGAAGAAAAGAAGAAATGGGTGATGCCTAAATTCCTTCCACACAAGTACGATGTGAAACTAGTCAGTGAAGATAAGGTTTGTTTTATCTTATTCTTGACTTAATTTTTGCTTAATTTAGCACTCATCAGAACAAAACATACTTTAGTCTGCTTGCTATTTGGATTTCTGAATTACTACTTAAGGATTGCTGTTGAAACTGGTTAAAATAATTTCCGGCCTGCACTGTGTTTAAAATCATGGTTGATGTGGGATTTTCTTGACAGGGAAAAATACTTCTTTCTTACTTTTTTGATATTTCCGGTATCGTTCCACAGCAGTTTTTTATCCACATTGGCCTGGATTGTTAACTCTCATTTTTGTTGTTACTGGTAATATTTTCTATAACTAGTGCTGCAAAACACAGTATAATCAATTTCTCATTTTGCAACTGTGGTAAGAAGATAAACAAAATACCTCAAACTTTGTCAATTTTACCAATGTCAATATGAAACACTGATAACTATCTATCTTTTGCTCAATAATCCAGGTAGTTCAAAAATTAAAATGATTCAGATGAATGTTGAAATATCCTCCTATTTTTAAAAAAAAGTCCAGATAGTCTCTCCCAGATTAAACCAGTATTTTATAAGCAACAGCAATCCTTTTACCCGACAGTATTTATTGAGTCTTTTTTTTCTCTCAGGCTACTTTCTGCACTTGTGTTTTAGTTACAAACATAAAGTGTTTGCAATTAAATCGTAAGCAAAAAATCCAGTTGTTATCTTTTTAAAACAATTCTTTCCACTTTACTTCTTTGTAGGTGATCAGCGATGTCCCAGCAGACAGCCTGTTTCGAACAGAGCGTCCTCCAACCAAGGAAATCATGCGTTACTTCATCAGGCATTATGCTCTTAGATTGGGCATGGGAGAGAGTGCCCCTTGGGTAGTGGAGGATGAACTGGTCAAAAAATTTAACCTCCCTAGCAAATTCAGTGACTTTCTGCTTGATCCACAAAAGGTAAATTGCTAATTGACAAATTTTATTTGTATTTAAAGGGCAACAGTCATTTCATTCTAGACTAATTTTCTTGGTACTTATGTTTTTGTTTTAAAGTTTTTAGCAGAAAATCCGTCAGCAAAGCGCAAAAGTTTGACATCTTCAGAGGGAAAAACTAGTAAGAAACTTAAAACCTCTGACACACCAAGAGATGAGTCGGGTAATGAGAAAGGAGAGGAAGAAGAGAAGATAAAGAAGAAGAAAAAGAAAAAAGACACAATGACCATGCCACTGAGTCCAACACTTTGGGGGCACATGCAGGTACCCAGCTTTATCATCTATATTATAAGTTCTTATTGGACTTAAATGAATATGAGGTCTGACATAAAAATAGAGTTCGATGTAGTTTGCCAGCCCTTCACACAAAAGTTGAATCTGTCCATCTGAACACATTGTTTATTCATCACTCATGCAGGTGACATGTACACTCTAAGCTGACTACGACTGGCAATCACTTTTGACTGATTTCCTTACCTGAATTATTGAGCATGCATAGACAATTTGCCAACCCTTTTAAATAAAATGTTATATTCTTTTCATTTTTCAGAAAATGAATGGCACTCCGCTCAATGTCAAGAATTCTGCAACCCCTAAAAAGGGTGAGGGCAAAAACGCAACACCATGTACTCCAAAATCTAGCAAAAAATCTGGAGACAAGACAGATAGCAAGAAGATGGGAAAGAGTGGTGACAAGATTAACGGCCTTAAAGTCTCTAAAAAGGATGGTAAAGCTGGCGCTAAAACGCCCAAAATGAAGCAAATGACTCTATTGCACCTGGCCAAAAGCACTCCTGCAGGGAGCCCTAAAAAGAGGGCCCGCAGTACTGGTGTGGGGACACCTAAACTAGGAAAACCCCTTCACCCCATGGCTCTTCACCTTCTTCGATACTATAAAGAGAACAAGGGCAAAGATGACAAAAAGAACGCCTTGTCCTCCCTCATCTCCAAGGCCGCCAAGACCCTGTCCCAGGAGGATCGGGGCCGGCTGCCTGAGGAGCTGAAGGAGCTAGTGCAGAAACGCTGGGAGCTGCTTGAACAAAAGAAGCGCTGGGCAGCCATGAGTGAAGAGGAGAGGCAGGAGGAGCTGAAGAAGAAACGTGAGGAGCTTAAGGAGAAACTGCGGGAGAAGGCCAAGGAGCGGCGGGAGAAGGAGATGCTGGTTCGCCGTGAACAGTCACGCCGCTATGAGGACCAGGATATCGAAGATGGTAAGAGTCTACCAACATTTAAACTGGTAGACATGCCCGAGGGGTTGCCCAACACCCTCTTTGGCGATATAGCAATGATAGTGGATTTCCTCAACTGCTACGCTGGGCTGTTGATGCCCGAAGACCAGTACCCCATCACCTCTGTGGCTTTGATGGATGCACTAGCCGGGGACAAGTCTGGCTTTCTCTATTTGAACCGTGTGTTAGTGGTGTTACTCCAGACACTGCTACAGGATGAGCTTGCAGAAGGATACAGAGAGCTGGACATGCCTCTGTCAGAGATTCCCCTAACCATGCACTCTGTGTCAGAGCTGGTGCGGTTGTGTCTGAGGCCAAGTGACTCTCATGGTGAGGAAAGTGGCCAGGGTTCGGAAGACTGGGGCGCTTTAGGGGATTTTGATGATATGACAAGCGAGTTTTTGGAGAGACTGGAGACAGCTGAGGTGTTTGAGCTTGACTCCCAGGAGAAGGTCACCCTGTTGGTGGCTCTGTGTCACCGCATCCTCATGACCTACTCAGTTGAGGACCATGTAGATTCCATGCAGCAACGTTCAGCAGAGCTCTGGAAGGAGCGCCTGGCAACTCTCAAGGAGGTCAATGACCGTAAGAAGGCAGAGAAAAAACTACGCAAAGAGCTGGGTAAAGGTAGGTTGTTGTAGGCTTTTTTTTTTCTTCATTAAAAAGTGAGGTTATACCTATAGCATCAAAACCAAGTCTACCAATGAATGAAATCAGTTGTGCATTTGAAATAGTTTGGGGCTGCGCTAGCTCAGTGGTAGAGCAAGTGCTTTGGAAACTGATGAGCCAGAGGTGTGAGTTTTAACCCACTGTGGGATGTCAGGAAGGGTATCTGGCCTCAATCCCTCAAACTCCATCTAAGTCTGTGTCCACCGCCACAATGTTGGGACTTAATTGTAACACGTAAAATGGACTTTTCTCATGCATTTGAAATAGTTTCTTTGCCAGTTAGTATTTTATAGGATTATCACTTAATGAGAAATCACTAGTTATTTTCTTTACAGCTTTGAAATACTAGTGCAATTCATGATGCTATCTCTAGAACCATTGTTTATGATTACTTTTTTTTACCCAACAACCTAGTTAAGGAAGAGGGAGGCACACCCAAAGCAGAGAAGATTGAGAAGAAGAAGGAGGGGAGTGCTAAGAAAGAGATCAAGAAAGAAGTGAAGGTGGAGCCAGACCTAGAGCCAGAGCCAGATGACATGATAAGCTCTGTAAAGAGCAGAAGGCTGATGGCCATCCAGGTTAAGAAGGAGAAGGAGGAGCAGGACAGGCAGAACAAAGGTAAGAACTGCCTACAAAATTTATATCACTTCAGTTACTATGAGATAGCTGACTTATTCATAACATTTTTTATTTCAGAATGACGCCGTGTCCCTTTAATTTTGTATCTTTTTTTCCTCTCAAATAAAATGCAAATCCTCAAAATAATTTAATAAATTGCTATTTTGTGTAGAATGGGGTATTTTACATATGTTCCTAATGAAATCCCTTTTTCTGCCTTTTTAGCTGAATGATTATAGTGCATACCATATGGTCATATGCACATTCGCAAAACATTGCCAGTTTTCCAGTCGGTGACTTATATGTTGCATATCTTACCTCACTCTCTCTCTCACCCGCATTTCCTGTGTACCTCTGCCACTGTCTAATAAAGGTAAACAAATAATCCTTCCAAAAGAAAGCTTTTCTGTCCTGTTGTAATGAAATGTCCTTATGTTTGGATTTTCCATTCTCAGAACGCATGGAGAAGGAGGCAGAAGAGGAGCGGATCCGTAAGCAGAGGGCTGCTGCAGAGAGGGCATTCCAAGATGGTATAGCCAAAGCCAAGCTTGTCCTGCGTAGAGCTCCGCTGGGTACTGACAGAAATCACAACAGGTTAGTCGCACACATGTAAAGCCTCTGCAACTCCAGATAGATGAAATGCTATAAAGCTATTTCTAGACACAATACAAGTTGAGATGCGTTCCTCACTGGCTCAGCATGGTGGACAGAGTAGAATAGTTGGAGTTTTTTAACCTTGAGCTGGATTATCAAAACTTCTAGCCGGAGAAGTTTTTCAGTTTATTGTTGCCAAAAAAAACAAAGCCAGTTTTCAATTTAGAAACTTTAATAGATCTGTAGAGCTTTTGAGGGGGAAGACCTTGTAAATGTATAACAAACCAAGCGATGTTAATCATAGGCTGCACATTACTTATCTACAAGTTACCCGATTAGGAAAACACCTGATAATCCTTACTTTGGTTGGAAACTTGTTTCCAGTTGAGAGCTTTCTTTCTGAGGTCTCTATACAATCATATACTTGTTGTGAAATTCAGGAAATTCTGACACACTATTGATGTCCTGTGCATGCTCAATAATCCAGGTAAGGGAATCACAAGAAAGGTGAATCTGTTTGACTGGATCAGAAGTTTATTCAGAAACGTTTTGTCACTCAACCAGCTGACATCCTTAGTGCAGAAACGTTTCTGAATAAACTTCTGATGCAGTTTAACCGATTCACCTCTCTTGTGACACTATTAACTTTTCCTTCATTTTGGCTTCTGTGCCTAGCTAGCAGCCTTGTTTCTATTGGCTACATGGGTATTGGTCATAGCATGCTGCTACAACACAAAATTAAACACAGGATATGCACTTCACCCATGCTTTGCTTGATCTAGCGAAATGATATTGTGATGCAGTGCAAAGTTATGGAAATAATGGGATTCAGCTGCAGTGGTGCCATTGTGACATTGTCTGAAAGTCCCCTGACCCTTATCTTCTTGTGAGAATTTGTTAATTTCACTGATTGGTGGCATAATACTTCTTTATAAAGCTGTCGGGGTAATTCATAATAATAATACTCTTTATGTTGTCAAACTGTTTTAACTGTCCTTAGAGGCTCTTGTGTATTAAGAATGATGTAAGTTAAATTAGATTAACTATTTTATCTTAATGATGTCCTTGCAGGTACTGGCTTTTCTCTGATGTGGTTCCTGGCCTTTACATTGAGAAGGGGTGGGTGCATGAAAGCATTGACTACACGTACAACCTCCCTCCTGAGGACGAACCAGCAGAGGCTGAGGTAGAAGACGACGAGCAGGGTAGGCACTGTTTAGTCACTATACCTGACTTGGCCTCTTTCATTTTTGATTATTGCAGACCATTTCATAACATTCTGTCAAAAGAGAGAGTCCGTCTAAGCCTGTCACACATTGACACTTTTTGGAAAATGGCTTTTATTACGTTATCTAGGGATGCACAACGATCACTCTTACTGCCAAGATGTATTCTGAGTATAATTCTTATAGTACTGGCTGATGATGGCTATTTATCCAATCTCTTATATTTGATGAAGATTGTACAATTTTTGGGGGGTCTGTGGCCAAAATAATCTATAGGTTTTTTGACCATCAAACCGTGACCATCACAGGCTTCTGTATCCCAAAATTCCAGTAAATCAAGCCATTTTGCTTTAAAGGGTGATTTTTTTTAATGTTGTTTAATGATGTTTTTTGGTATTGATTTTAGTCTTGGCCAAATCTCTGATATTGATACTCTATTTTAGCCTGTAATTGGGCTGACCTGATACAAATGTTGGTGTCTGCATCCCTAGTACTTGATTTTCAGAGAGGTCTGTTTTACATATCATGATTAGTCCCCACGTTGTGTAGATGGACATGGGCTTAGATGGAGTTTGGGGGATTAAGGCTAGATACTCTTCCTGTTGTCCCACGGTGTGTTTGAACCCTCTGGCTCATCAGTTTCTGAAGTGGACTCTGTATCACTGAACTACGTTGGTGTGTGTCTATCGCTCCCTCTCTCCCTCTCTCATTGGTTTATTTAAACATCTTTTCTCTCGCTCAAATTGATTTTATTTGTACATGTTTTTATTATTATTGATTAATTGTGTCGTGTAACACGGAGATTTCATTCTTGGATATAAAAAAATAAATAAATCTATTCCCACTTTCAAATTCTTTTCCTTTTTCAGATATGTCCTATTGTTTTACTCGCAATCCCGACAGAATGGTCATATTTTACTTTTGCTCAGAATTGTCAAATTTTACTTCGCCATTCAGATTGAGCTTTACTTTATGTGTCTTTTTTTATTTATTTGTCCCACTGGAGTTTGGAGGAGAGAAACTTTAGATATTTTTTCATGTCAAAATGACTAGTTGATCTCAATTGCAGAAGCTGAGAAAGAGGATGATGGCAGTACAGATGGTGCTATAAGTGAGATAGCCCAGCAGGGGGCGACGGCAGATGTCTGTGTGGAAACTACAGTTCCTAATCAAGGACAAAACCTCTGGTAAGACCAAAGCATTAGTCATAGGGTGCATAGCTTTTTACCCTCAAAATTATCTCAAAATGTACAGCATGCTTAAGTGTTCTTAAATTCACTCAGATGCAAACAAGCTCTTAAGATACATAAGTTCTTGTGTTCCATATAATGCCTTTTGTAGTCATTTTTATTTTATTTTTTATGCCTAGGTTGTAGACCATAGTCTACTTTTATGACTAATTTTCTCTCCATTGCAATGACTATAGGTTCGTATGTGACAACACAGCTGATCTGGAAGAGCTGGTTGAGAGTCTTCATACTCAGGGGGTCAGAGAAAGTGAATTAAAGGTCAAAGTAAAAAGCAGGTAAATCCGTACCCACACCTAAAGAAAACTAATTCATCCATCCATCCATTGTCAACCACTTATCTGAAATCGGGTCATGGGGTAACTGGCGCCTATCTCAGTCCTCATTGGGCGAAAGACGGGGATACACCCTGTATAGGTCGCCGATCTATCAAAGGGCAGAGCAATTAGGGAAACAGTGTCTTGCTCAAGGACACCTCTACACGCTTCTCTGCAGGTGTGGGAATCAAACCTGCAACCTTCTGATCACCAGACGACCACTCTACCCACTGAACCATGCTGCCTCTAAGCTAATACTTTTTCTATTTAACTTGAGAACGGGGTACCTCTGGGGTTGGCATAGCTCAGGAGGTAGGGAAGTGGTGGTTCACTGGGAGTCCACGTCTTGGACTCTGTCATTGCAATTTTGTGTCCTGCTTTGTTCCAAGGTAAATGTCATGCGTTCATTGTAAAATGGTTTGAGAGGTCTGTAGAATAGCAAAGCGTTATACAAGAACAAATCCATTTACCATTTAGTTGTCAGAAGATTGGTTGTTTGAGCCCCCATTCCTTCAGAAAGTTTGTCAAAGTGTCCCTGAGCAAGATACTGAATTGTTTTGGACACCAGATGAAAATGAGTCCGGTGTCTAAATCTGTTATATTTACACTCAAAATGTTCCTTAATATGCACTGTCCCTATAAAGGATGATTATTATTATCTATAATTGACAAACTTGGAAGGCAGTGTCCTCTTGCTCTACTCAACGACTTGTCCACTTTTTCTACATGCTTGAAGCATATGAAAAGGGAAGGTACACAATTGCATAAGTTCTGCCCCAGTGAAAAGGAGAGGGGGGATTCTGCATAAATTCTGGTTTATTTGTTGTTTTTTGGAGTGTTTTTTGTTGTTGTTTTGCTGCAGTTGCTCACTGCTCATAGTATGTTTTTTTGTTTTGTTTTTAGAGGTCTCGTAAAAAAAAAATCACCAGTGATTCAAAACATCCCTCTCATCCCTGGGCTATTACACCACATGCATATATCAGACTAAAAGAAATGGGGAAAGAAGACTGGTTTGAAATTCAGGTGTTGATGTCATAAATAGAAAAAGACCAAAAACACCTATGACGTACTCTCTTTCTGTGATCTTTTTAACAGGTTTACACTGTTAGAGGTGGGCCTCCAGTGGCGCAGGAGATTAAGATGATGTTTAGCGCATCTCTACGTAATGCTGTTTGGTGTTCAAATCCCAGCTGCACCGTTTCCAACCAAGGCTGGAGGTCCATAGTCTGTGGGACATTATTAGCCAAACCTATATATAAGGGTTAGGTTAGATAAAAGATTCTAGGTTTGCTATGCGTCCCCCTCTGGGTCGTCCAGGTGCTTGCGGTGAAGTAAACAGAAAGTACTCTCATTTTGTTGTCCTCCAACGGCCAAGCATTGCGTTTCCCCGCGAGATCATGATGTGTAAAATGCCGGGGGCTAGTCATCAAGTGACTTGAAGGAGACACATCCTAGAGCTTCCTCTTTCCTGTCGACGCTCTAGAGGGGCATTGATGGTGATGGATCCAGCAATAGTCAACCTGGGAAATTCAGGGGGGCAAAAAAATTGGGGAAAAACGGATTACACTGTTATAGAGAAGAAGTCGACGAAGATAAAATTGAATATTAATGAAGTTTCTAATCCTTATATAGGTATCAGGATATCCTCCATTCAATCCATTTGACTCGTAAAGCAAAGCTGGGCCTCAGGACCTGTGATGGCCACCAGGAACTACTCAAGTACCTACGCAGTGACATTCAAGAGGTGGCCTCACGACTCCAGAAGGGAGGCCTAGGATATCTAGATGACCATGCAGACATAGAAAATCAGGTAATTGTTCAGTCTTTTTATATACAAGATGCAGAATCTTTATAAGACAGAGCAAATATTTTTGTGTTTTTGCTATGTATGACCGAAAGGATAACAGCAAATTTCAGTGGCTGCAGTATACAAAAATTTGGATTGGGTTATGTTTTGTCATAGAGGCACTGGAAAACATGGCTAGCCATGTTGCCATATTGTGAACACTTAATTCTAACATCTGCCATATTGTGAACACTCAATTCCAACATCTGCTAGAACTATTTGTGACATGCAGCTTCTGACTGTGTGTGTGTGTGTGTGTGTGTCTTTTCTGTCTTCCTTAATACACAGGTGGGTCAAATGGAGAGCCTGAAAGAGTTTGGTGAGTGCATAATCACCATTCAGGCCTGTGTAATCAAGAAGTTTCTACAGGGGTTCATGGCCCCCAAGCAAAAGAAGAAAAAGAAGCAGGGAGCAGAGGAGAGCAGCAAGGCTGAGGAAGTGGATGAGGAGAAGAAACTTGCAGAAGAGGCCAGGGTGAGATTGGAGTTTCTTTGGGTTGTGTTTAGTACAGTCTTAGCAATAAGGAAACTATTAGGGATCTTTAAAATATATTTAACTGGAGCTGATGGGGACTCATTGAGAGGAAGTTTCCAAAGTGCGGCCGGTCAATCTTCTGTTCAGTTTCTAACAAAGTTTTAATCCAGAACTTTTCCTTTCTCATACCCTAAAAATGAACGTATGCAGTAATTGAATTGATTATAAGTGTTAACAGTTTAACCTACAAATGCAAGTTTTAACAACTGTCAAACAAGCGGAATTCTCAGCTAAGTCTCAGCCATTGAATGTTTGTTTTCTGGTCAGTATAGTTGACACGATATTTGATTTTCTGTGCAAACTGGTAATGTGTTGTCCACTTTCTTTCATTAAGTTATTTTGAGTTTAAAAGGGGTCCAACTCTTTCTTTCAGGTGGCAACTGCAGTGGAAAAGTGGAGGACTGCAATCCGGGAGGCACAGACCTTTTCACGTATGCATGTGCTGCTGGGCATGTTGGATGCTTGTATAAAATGGGACATGTCGGCTGAGAATGCCCGCTGTAAAGTCTGTCGCAAGAAAGGTACATTGAGTTAACTTAATGACACTAATTACATTAAAGATTTATTTGGTGAAAATGATTAAATAGTAACAGCTCGAAACTACTCCAATATAAAGAAAATGATCTCATTTGATTTTGAAATAGCTATTAGGGAAAAAGTAATAGTTCTTCTGAACTGACGAAAACAAGAGTAGACTGCCACTATCCACTCAAACCTAAAGATGTGATAGTGGTTTTCTTTTTCTTCTCTTGCTCATGTCATAATCAAAGGTAGCCACTTGTTATTACAACATTTACTGTTACCCATTCCAGTTAAAAGTGGTTGATATTATCCTCAGTTTAGTCCATGGTATACCACACCCATCCAGTATGTGGCATGAGTTTTTAAGCATACATTTTCAAATTCAAATGTCTTCATTTTTAACATATTTCCACACAAAAAATTCACAGTAAAGAATCAAAAAATATGCTTGAAAAGGAGCAAGGGGAAGTTACTGCTTATAATTTCCTGCCCTCTCACTAATGCTCAATTAATAAAATGTAATAATAAGCTTGTTTGTTAATAATAATTTCCAGTAACAAGAATAACAGCATCCATTATGGTTGTCACAGTCACAAGAGAATTGAAACCATCTCATCCTCATACCCCTTTAAAACAATATTTGTACCTCCTTTGAATTGATTTAAACACTTGCTTTTTTGAGTTCTTCATCTAGACCAGGGGTGCCCACACTTTGCAAGCTATTTTTTAAAATGACAAAGTCAAAATGATCTACCTAGTAATCCATCTCACATCAGTGTGTAGCAAGAATTCAGAGTAGTCATAGTCAGCTTTCTCCAGATGTGCATGGAACAGCCATCTTTGAAGAGGTCTCGCTTGAATAAAACGCGATTTTTATTGCCAAATCCATTATCTCTTATGTTTAGCATTTTTGCACATAATGCTTGTTGATGCGTTACACAGCTGTAATTAAGAAAGTCGGGAAAGCATCCTAAAGGGGCAGCATGGCTCAGTTGGTAGAGCGATCGTCTGGCAATCGGAAGGTTGCAGTTTCGAGGTTCAAATATGGCAGTAGAAATGAATGTTCATTGATGTATCCCTGAGAGATAATGGCATTGAAATTATCCCAGAGAGACCCTTTGTATCTTTGCTGAGGGAGACTATTCTCAGATCCCAAAATAGCTGCAGCAGAAGTTGTAGTGAAAGGCAGGAGGGTTAGGCAGTGTTAGGCAAATCCAGATGCAGCCCAAGTATCTCACAGGTGAACCAATCGTGATAAGAACATGAATAAGAGCTCATCATTTCTCCTAGCGTTGCAGAAACACTTGACAAAGTATCCAGGCATCATTAACCACAAGAAGAAACTAAAGAATCTGATAGATGGATCTGATAGAATCCATCCATCCATCCATCGTCAACCGCTTATCCGGTGTCGGGTCGCGGATCGGATTTTAGAAATGCACTTAAGATCCATTTTGGAATATAACAGTGTATGTCTATGAAAGTACTTTCTTCGAAATATATTGTCTTTAAATTGATTGACCTAGATGATGGGTGCTTAGAGCGAGAGATTGTCAAGGGAACAGGGGCATCGATGGCAATTCAAAAATCTAAAAGATTTTACACTGAATAATACCGAACATATAGGCAAGTCCAGGTTAACGAAAAAGTGGAACTATAACAGTGATTTCCCCTGTGTCTCAGTCTTATGTATACTGATCCATTCCAGGTGATGATGAGAAGCTCATTCTTTGTGATGAGTGCAACAAAGCCTTCCACCTCTTCTGCCTGCGCCCGGCCCTGTATCGCATTCCTGCTGGAGAGTGGTTGTGTCCGGCTTGCCAGCCGACAGTGGCTAGACGCTGCTCCCGAGCAAGGTAACCTGCAGTTGAAGCGATTGTTTTCCCCCATGTCAAATCAAATGTCTTTATTTCAAACATGCAAGTAGAATAAAAGTGACAAAGCATAAATAAAACAAGAAAATGATAACAAAAGAATTCAACAAAAATAATTCTCAATATAAGTTTGAAAAGGAGAAGGAGAGAAGCTACTACCTATAATTTCCTGACCCTCTCACATGCTCAGTTAACGAGAAGCCTATTTTTAGATGTCATGATTAGTCCCCATGTTGTGGGGCTGGACATGGTCTAAGATGGAGTGTGATGGATTAAGGCTGGATACCTTTCCTGTTGCCTCACTGGGTTCAAACCTGCAACATCTGGCTCTTTCTTTCCAAAGCACATGGTGTACCACAGAGCTATTGTGGCCCCCTCTAATGCTTGATTAATACATCTTAATAATAAACGTACAAGTTTTTCACAAATGAGAGTATGTCATACTTGGTGGGGCTTCAGTTGCTTGCTTCAGGAACTGATGAGCTGGAGACAGTGGGTTTGAATCCACCTTTGGGCGTCAATAATGATACCCCCCCTAAGTTCCATCTAAGTCTGTGTCCATCCCCACAACATGGGGACAAATTGTGACATGTAAAACAGGCCTCTCGTACGAGTACGTCATACTCAAGATTTGTCTCAGAAATTACTCGAATTTTTTTAAAAGTTGCTTCAGCATTACTCAGCAGGCAGAGCACTTTTCACACAAGACTTAGTCATTACTTGGGCCTCTTGTGGCGTAGGGGGTTAAGGCGATGTTTAGCGCATCTCTACATCATGCAGTTGGGTGTTCAAATCCAAGCTGCGCCGTTTCCAACCACGGCTGGGGGTCCATAGTTAAGTGGGGCATAATTGGCCATCAAATCAGCAGAGCCATATGCAACTCAACAAATTCGGGTGGGTAAAAAAATGTGTTACAATTTAGAAAAAGGAAAAAAAAGACTTAAGTCATTACTGTAGCAGCCTGGGTTTGAATACGACCTGGGATCTCTCTCTCTCTCTCTCTCTCTCTCTTTCTCAACTCCCCCCAAAAAACTTTAACAGAAAGAAAACAAATAGAACAAACCTGAGAGAGCAGCAAGGAATTGTCAGACACATTTCTGAATCCCCTTTTTTGAGGCTGTCACTGTTTATTTATTTCTTAAGTAATCTGCACAATATAATGCACTAAGTTACTCATTATATTAAGCCACACAAAAATACCTGAAATGTTAAATAAAAAAAGCTCTGTGGTCAATTGCTGCTTATGGCACTTGAGCACCTCTCCGACACAATCACAAAATGTCCCGTGTCCATATTTTAGCAGCAACTACTGTGTACATTTCAGGAACTACAACGAAGACACAGATGAAGAGGAGGATGATGAGGAGGAGGAGGATGAAGATGATGATGATGATGAGTATGATGAAGACGATGAAGATGAGGAGGAGAACGACTATAAGGCAATGGGCCACAGCTGTAAGTGGCAGTGGATGAAAGTCCTTGATTTTAGCTAATGTTTCACAAATTGATTTTAACAATATTATCTTTACTCATTTATGATTAATGTGATTATGATAGTCTTGCCAAGTAAGTTAAGTAAAAGTACATTTATATAACACCTTTAAAACCATGCAGTCACAAAGAGATTTAAATAATGAATAAATGAAAGATTTTTAAAATTTTCGAACAAGTATTAAAAACAAATATATCTGTTCATTTGCTGTGTGTTTGTGCGCGTGTGTGCGTGCATGCGTGCGTGCGTGTGTGCGTGCGTGTGTGTGTGTGTGTGTGTGTGTGTGTATACAT
>OMLC01097968.1:0-12800 GCA_900302585.1 Regalecus glesne
GGTACTTTCCTGCTTTTTTGGTGTTTTTCCCACTATATCTACAGCAGACATCAAACTAGCAGGCCCCACATCAGGAGGTCTCCTGTCAGAGATGGATCAGTGCCCAAGTCTCCCTCCAGCAGTGCAGGCCGAGCCTGATGACTCAGCTCTGGGTTTGGACTCTGTCCCGAGACGAAGAAGAAACTTTATCTATCTAACTCAATCTAACTCGTCCTGCTTTACAGGAGCAGTGGGCCAGCTGCAAGCCCAGGGACCGACCCCCGGGGTCTTTTTCCTACTGCCTTGCTCAGGGGCACGGGCCGGAGTGTTGACCCTGACATGCATGTTTTCATGATGGTGGAAGGAAACTCAAGCACTCAGAGGAGACCCACACAGACACGGGGAGAACATGCAAACGCCACACAGTAAGGAGCTGGGGTGGGATTAGAACCCTGGACCTTGTCGATGTGAGGCAACAGTGCTGAGGGTAAAAGGGCTGTTTTGTTATATGATGCTTCTCTGGCCGATTCTTAAAAAAATAGACGTTTCCAAATGTTTGCCATACGAATCCATTTGGTTTAAAATAAAGGTAACCCTCATGACTGTGGCAAGAGCCTGGGACAGAACTTCACTAGCAATCTGATGGACACAGAGGCCCGCCTGGCCACCAGAGATGACCTCAACATTTGGCTCTCCACAGTGGACGAGTCAGGGCCTCCTGGAGGACTGGTCCCAAACACCATCCCAGAGGCTATGAGGCATCGCCCTTTACAGACATGATGCCAAGCTACAGCTTCCTCTCACCCAAGCCCGGGAAGCCCTACAGAGATTCTGCTGACACCAAGGTCTGCTCCGCGGGTATCGAGGTCAGGAAGGAAGTGGGCCGCAAATGAGGCAAGTGAGCAGGCCGAGGTAGGGTTGCAGCACAGCAGCATCCTGATGGGCACCGTGGCAACCGCTCAGGCCGGCCTCAACAGCAACTCAAGACCTTGTTACAGTAAAGTCTGAGGAAAGGGGAAGCCAAGCTGATCCAGGAAGAGGTACATGCCGAGGTGGAGGAAGCCACAACACAATGGTGGCCATGGACCAGGTGGCCCAGCATGCAACAGGCCAGGAGATCACCTGAACAGAACTCTGGAAAGCAGAACACAGATTGAGTTGTTTGGTCCAGTCAGTGTAGGAAGTCCTCTAACCGGTTCAGCTGGGGCCTAGAGATCCATCCGCTGACCCACTCTGCCAGAAAAGAGGACCCTTGGCACACATCCTGGACTCCTGCAGAGAAGAACCTTCAAGCTCATCTTGGAAACCCCCGGAGAGGCTTCTCATTGGCTCCGGGTCAACAGGGGTGATGTGTGGTGTGGATATGGGGCCGGGCCTTGATTTACCTGCAGCTAGGCTGCACAGTCAAACGGGTCTGAGACTTGAGGGAAGACCCCGGACTCATTACTGCCGCTGTGACCCGGTTACACCACACGGTGACTCAAAGTACCGGGTTCAGTTAAGCCTCTGGTAGCCTTGGGCCACATTTGGCCCATCACCCACTTCCAGATGTGGGCCTGAACACAGCTGCAGTGCAGTTTAGGTTAAACTCCGGGACACGTATGGATTTGGGTCGGTCAGCCACGCGTAAGGCCTTAACGGGACTCAGATGGACTTGATAGGAAGTATCTGTATGGCTATGAGCCATGTCAGCCATTTGTATTTGGCTTACTCTGGGTGGACGTCTAGCCTTTTTATGATCCACTTAAAGCTGCCGAACCCTTGGGCCGGATTTGGCCCATCGATCACCTCCGACTGTGGGCAACATCTCTACTGTGGATCTGACCCACAGCCATGCCAAAGGAAACTCACGACATAGGAAGTCTGGCAGTGTGGGTACGTGTCCTGCAGGACCCAGCGGAGGGAACAAAAGACCCACGGGCCTTGGCTGTGGCTTCACTTTATCTCTCATGGTGAGAAGTCTGGTCGCTTCTCATCAGACGTCTCCTCTCAAATCAGGCTAAAATCTAAACGGCCTCTTCCTTCGAGTGCTAAGAGGCTAGCTCACCCTGGTTCTGGGTTGTTGGCAGTGTCCTTGAGCAAGACGCTGAACCCCGAACAGCTCAAGCCCTGTGATGGAGTGGTGACCTGGCCAGGGTGTGTCCCCCGCTTTTCGTCCAATGAGCACCGGGATAGGCTCCGGCATGACCCCGTGACCTGATTTCGGCTAAGCGGCTGACAAGGGACGGATGGATTATTCTGGGTTATATTTCCTCACTGTAACGGACACCAACACAATATAAACTTGAACTTGAGTTCGCGGAGTCTAATTGCTGGACTACTAGCGAGCTCCGTTAAGTGCGGCCATCGGTCCCCGGGTTATGGGAGTGGGCACGGACTCGATGGAACATGGCGGTTTAAGACCAGATGGCCTTTCTGATGCCCAGTCGTGGGTTCAAACCTGCTGCCTCGGGCTCATCAGCTCCTGAAGCGAGCAGTCTAACCACTGAGCTAACCGCGGCCCTCAGCCTAGTCGTCAGACCGCCCCGGTGGGCCAAAAGTCTCTTTCATTCATGCTTACGCTCATCCATTTGTGCACCGATTCATCTGCTAAGCCTCCATTTTAGTACTAACATATCTGGATGTCAAGGAAGCCCTTCAGCCCGGGGCTGTCCTGTGAAAAGTGACTTTTCAGACACAGTTGGTTTTGTTGGGGGTCACATATGGGGGATATTACTCCGTGTGGGGGTCACAGACAAAGGGAGTAGCTCATATGACGCAACACCGCCATACCGAGGATGCCTTCCATGGCCCGGGGACGTCGTGTTACTGGTCTGACAGCATTCTAAACTCTGCTGTTCGGTCACGTCCCTTTTTACACGGTGTCGCCTGTCTGACGTCCCATCTCCGCCTCTTAGACACGTGTTTGTGGGGGGGGGACATGATGGGTTCAGGTAACGTGGATTCTCTTCCTCCAGGTCCCGTGTGAAAACTGAACTCCCCTTATGAGACGTGTTAGACATGACGTGAGCTCAGCTGAAAGTATGGTGAAAAGAACCAATGGAGGAGCTGTGTGGCTCGGGGGGAGGTGGTGGTTGCATAGCAACCAGAGGGTTGCTTCAGAAAATGTGTTGAGGCGCACTTGAGCAAGACACTGAACCTCGACTGCTCCAAAGGTCACAGGTCAGTCACCGTATAGAGAGGATTTGACAGAAGGGAGCTGGAGCTGGCAGCCAGACGCCACCTGGTGGCAGAAAAGAGGAGAGCCCTCGTGTGTTGAGGGAATAAATGGAATTAGTCTAGTCGCTACCCCAGCCCGTAGGAAAGCCATGGGAGGTTCAGAGGAGGTCGCTCAACCTAAGTCCTGTGTATATAGATGAGTGTGTGTGTGTCTCAGCAGAGGACCCCACCTACTTGAGAAATAGAGTTTGAATGTTCAGACTGCTGCACTGTGACAAACAATAGATTTAGAAAGACAACAGGGTTTGTGTATGACAGCACTGAGCGTAGTTTCCCTGCACTCTCCATACAAGTTTACCACCCGGCTCATAGGATTCGGTCATTTGTGTGTATTTAGTGCAGCTGACACCCACTGGACGTCTCCATTGTGGGGGAGGGATCACTCTTCCCGAGGTTGCTCTCATATTTTTCCCGATAAGGTTTTCTGGTGGAGCTTATCCTCACTCTAAGGTCCAAGGACAAAAGGGAGTCCTACGCTGTATGTTGCACTGATTGTAAATCCCCCCCACAGGACGATCTTGTGGTCTCTGTAGTCCAAAGACTCTATGGATGTGAGGCTCGAATAGTCTAGTAGAGAATGTGTAATCTCTAACTTCCAACTGATCACCAGCCCAACAATCAGCTTGTAAGAGTGTCTGGGACTGTCTACGTCAAAGAAAGTCTGTCTGGATCAACTAAAAATATAAATACGCAACATTTAGGATTTAGCTTTGCTAATGAACTGCACCAGAATCCAAAGCACGGTGATCGTGTCCCGTCTGGGCCTAATTGGCTGTTTTGATCTGCAGCAAATCAAACATTCCCCTGGAGTTTTCCCTCTGTTGTCAAAAAAACACCATCACTGAATTATCGCGATAATTGAGATTCTACTGAGTTCGTTACCAAACAGAGTTGTGGGTGAGAACGCGCTTTGTTGTACTGTAGTCCCAGAAGTGTCATAAAAACTACAACTCCCGTCAGGAGACGCCTTTACGCAACACGCACATGTGCACCTCAGCTCCGGAAACAGCGCCTCAGGCGAAGCCCTTCACATTAAAATCCGTGTCCCGGAGCGCGTCGCATCGACTCTGTTCCAATAGCGGAAACATCCCGACCGGGACTTTTATTTGTGGAACCGAGGTGACTGCCCCGCACTGTCTGAGCTCGATCCCCTGCAACCTGCGTACCCGGCTTCAGGCACCGACTACCTCGGCGCCCCATGCCCGGTCCGGTCCGCCGCGATGAGGTTCCTTTGGATCGGCGCTGCGCTGCTGACGGCGGCCGCCTACTACGTTTACCTCCCCCTGCCGAGCGCCGTCAGCGACCCCTGGAAACTAATGCTGCTGGATGCGCTGTTCCGGGGCTTCATGCATGTGGTAAGACGTGACATCGGTGAGGTCGTGGACGACAGAGTGTGCAGGTTGATGGCAGGTCAGAGTGGAGCCTGATTATCATGAGGATGGGGGGGAGGCCGACATTCATTATATCTCTTAGTTTGCAGCGAGTCGTTTCGCCTGTGTACGGTCAGTCCTTGTGTCTACGTCAGAGGACTGGTGTGTTGCGCTGTGCTGTCATTCCGTGTGAGGGACCTTTGAGAGCCACACGACCAGAGTCACACTCCGTGTGGTGGGAAACCTGCACGGCCAGTCCGCTGATCCTGGTCACCCAGAATCCAGTGCGGTAGAAAAGGTTCTGGTGGGATAGTGCGGGACTGATAGCATCATATAAGTACTCAGAGGAGAAGGTTAATGGCAGAGATACATGCCCAAGTTATCACCATAGTAACGGACTCATTACTGTCACGGCCAATGGATCCAATCTACTGTGGCCACTTGTTCCGTTGCCTACACAGAAAGTATTCATGTCTCATCACACACACACACACACACACACACACACACCATCATCACATGTCCTTGCTTGATGATACATTAAGTGTGCTAGCCTTAGGCAGCATGTTTATAAAAGACTTGTTTAATCTCATGTGACTTGTATTATCCCATCAGCACATGAGTAAACCTCCGTAAAGATACAGACATGGATACAGCCCATAGTCCCATGTAGGCCACTATGTAGAGACCCATACATCCAAACCCCCACGCCCACTCAATGCAGTAGAACAAGTTTCTACATTCTCGTCACTAATGATTATTTGGTTCCTCATGTGGACCTGCTGGTCCCCGTCTCTCCAACTTGTCTCGATCTGCACACAGGTCAATTACAGGCCAGACCAAAACACAGAGGTGTCCATGTCCACCAGTGTATTAATCGCAGTGTATGGCCTAAAACCTCACGGGGCATTTCTCAACACGTGCACTAGTCTTGTTCTCATGTTAAAAGTGTTTAAGGGAGTTGTTGCCTCACCATTGTGAGGGTGAAAGGACAGGGTGTGGTGTCGGTGTAAAGACTGAGGCACATTTGTCATTTGCCATACTGGGCTATACAAATCAAATGACCTTGACTTAATATATATATATATATCAGTGTAAATTATGTTGGATTTATAGCTAGCGGGCTAAAATGGTCAAAAGCACGATTACGGTTCAGAATGATCTTTTTTTCCGCTCGATAATCCAGGTAGTCAAAGAAAATGGAAATAATGTGAGTCGGGTCACAGGCCTGACCCACCACGGGGCACCCAACACAAGTGTGCCGGGCTCTGGTCCCTGGTCCCATTCACAGAGAAAGAGCATAAGACCTCATCCACTGAGACAAGACGTGAGAGAGGGGAACAGTTGGCATTACTTGATAACATTTACTCTCATCATCTTTTATCCCATCGGCGGAACAGTGCCGATGAACTCACCCACCACGCAGTACAGGTTGTCAGCCCCAACGTGAAGAAAAACTATTTTGAGCTGAAGTCAAAAAGATGAGTCCGATTTAAAAGACTCCACAGACTCTGATTGGCTGACAGCAGCAGGACGGCTATTCCACAAGAATGGGGCCTGAAAGGAAAAAGGGCCCTGCCACCAGCTGACTCGTCAACTTTGCACACACACAGAGGAGTCGTGTGTTGTGAGAGACGAGCGTCTGAGAAGGAATTCATGCTTTAAGGGGATAAGACAGCTATGATGGGGTAAGCCCATTTAAGACTTAATAAGTCAGCAGAAGCAACTTGAGGTCGGATCTAACGTTGATAGGAAGCCAGAGAAGGGAGCCAAGAGTTGGTGTAAGATGGTCAAATGTTCTGGGTTGAGTTTGGATTCTGTCGGCCGTATTTTGAGCTATCTGAAGACTTTTAGTGCTGCATGTGGCAGACCTGGAAACAGAAGCTTTCAGTGAATCAAGATTAATGTGGAAGCTGAGATGTTACTGAGGAAACCTTGAAAAGACAGCAGCCTTAAAACACAGGGCCACAGACATGAAAGCTCACGTGTGTGTGTGTGTGTGTGTGTGTGTGTGTGTGCGTGTGTGTTCTAGGGTGACATGGCTCATGCACTGGGTGTGTGCCATCGGGTCCACTTGTTGAACAAGGTGGTGTCGTGGCTGGAGGTGATAGATGCTCACTCCTGCCACAGCGTGCACGTGTCCGACTCCACCCTTGGCGGTGTTCCTACACGGGTTTTCCAGCCAAAGGGAGGAAGGAGGCTGAAAAGGGGCCTGGTGTACTTCCATGGAGGAGGATGGGCCCTCGGCAGTGGATGTGAGTGTTGAGCCTAACTCAAGAATTTCAAACAAGTGGGATGTCATGAAGGTAAATTATTCTGTTGCCGTGGTGATGATAACCACCTTGTGACAGCAACATCCTCAAGAAGGTCTTGAGGGTGTTTCCAGTTTATGAACTTAAAACGGGCCTGTCTCTCTCTCTCTCTCTCTCTCTCTCTAGGAGAGAAAGGAGGTTTTTCTGAGAAATGTATTAACAAGGTAACATCCATTGTCACAACAGTTGGCATAGCAACAAAATTTCAACCAATCGGGAGTCATTGCCACTGTTGTAACCAATCCGATGGCTTGCTAAAACCAGGTTGGATGGTTGTGAATGTAACTCAAAACTAGGTGATATCAGTGGTGATCAACGCCCTGAGAGAAGCAGTGCGACCCAGGATCACTACACTAGGCACTACACGACTATCAGTTTCACCACGGCCTTGGAAACCCGCAGTGTATTTCCTTGTTTTGACAACAGAAATGCAGAGAGGGAGACGAAGTGTGTGTGGGGCCGAGGAATGCCGAAGGAGAGAAAGGTGTGTCTGGATCTGAACCCATGTCAGGGAGGCCGGACGCAGGCCTCCAGAGTTTTCACTGATTGACATGAATTATCTGCTGGCTGCGTCTTTATCGTTTGGGTGTGGAGAGAATAACCTGGTTCACTTCCTGGCCTCTCCGGAGTCACTGGTTCAGAATCCGATTCTTTCATGTTGCCGAGTAGAATTCCACATGTTAGGATCCAGACTTGGTGCGTTGGTCTTTATGATCCTTGGACAAAGCAAAGTATTGAAGATTAAATGAATATCAAGTCAAAGGGATTTCAAATACCGAAAAAGTTCAAGCCAATATGAAAATGTACCCAACTTGGCTGCTTTATGAATATCAGAATTTGGACTTCTTGGAGCAAGAGACATTAACTGTCAGTAATTTACTTTCTATTACTTTTTATCAAAATGCTATTCTACAACATGGGGACTGGTCGTGACACGTAGAAAAGCACCTCTCACTGGAGGAATGTGAGTCTATGATGGAGTGAATCAGGCCAATCGGTGTAGTGTTTCTGTCATCATTTCATTTACCGAGGAATGGTGAGAATCCGAAAACATCAGAGTTCTTGTTATAATTCATAGAAAAGATCTGAGAAGTCATCATGATGTATGTACAGACATGCACCCATTAGGCCTTTCTGAGTGGGCGTCGCTTTATATTGTGGGCCCTCTGCTGTAGCCAACAGTGTGTACCTAACATCCCCACGTGTGTGCGTTTGCTTTCTCCACAGGCATGCGATCCTATGACCTGCTTTGTCGAAAGATGGCGGAGGATTTGGATGCGGTCATCATGTCAGTCGAGTACGTTTGAACATCCACACGGACAAAACCACTCCAGACTGAGCCCTGACCCTTAACCCTGCCAGGGTCAGGGGGTGGGTCTCTGAATGCACCCTTGCCAGCAAACCACATAGCCTGAGTATCTTATCAACATGTATAACCATGTGTCTGGTCTCTATAGTTACCGTCTGGCCCCAGAGGCAGTGTTCCCTGACCAGTACCACGATGCGTTGGCAGCCTCACGTGCCTTTCTCTCCGCCGGGGTCCTGCAGCACTATAGCATCGACCCAGAGAGAGTGTGTGTGTCCGGAGACAGTGCTGGAGGAAACCTGGCTGCTGCGGTGGCCCAGGAGGTAGGACTATATAACCCCTGCACTGGCCAACACTCTGAGAGCCCCCTCCAACAGATGCAGGTCACTCAAAATGGTAGAACTGGACAATTCTCCCTCACCACATCATAAACCTCCTCTTTGGTCTTCCTCTTCTCCTCTTGACTGGCAGCTCCATATTCAGCGTCCTTCTCCCAGTATACCAGCATCCTTCTCCCAGTATACCAGCATCCTTCTCCCAGTATACCAGCATCCTTCTCCCAGTATACCAGCATCTCTCCTCCACACATGTCCAGACCATCTCAGTCTGGTCTCTCTGGCTTTGTCTCCAAACCCTCCACCCTGAGCTGTTCCTCTGATATACTGGTTCCTGATCTGCTCCTTCTTCATCACTCCCAGTTTAAATCTCAGCATCTTCACCTCCTCCACACTCCCTGTTACTTTGAACAGGTGACCACAAGTATTTAAACTCCTCCCCCTTCCTCTGTCTCTCCTCTCATCCACACATATGTATTCTGTCTTGCTCCTCCTGACTTTCATTCCTCTTCTCTCCAGTGCAGACCTCCACCTCTCCAGACTCCACCTGCTCCACGCTCTCACTACAGACCACCATGTCCTCCACCAACATCATCTCCATCCCTTCATCCAGCCCACTCCAAAAATCTTCTTTCTCTTCCATCTTGTACCCAACTCATGGGGCATATGTACTGGTAACATTCATCACCTTCACTCTCCAGCTTCATCCTCATCACTCTGACACGCTCTTCTCCTCCAACCCACCCATGACACACTATTCCTCCAGGATGATCCCGACCCCATGTCTCCTCCCATCTGCACCATGGCGATAGACTTTGAACCCATTTCCAGTACTCCTGGCCCTGCTCCCTCTCCACCTGGTCTCTTACACACACAGTATCTCTACCTCCCTTCTCTCCATCATATCAGCAGCTCTCTCCCTTCACCAGTCACAGTGCCCACATTCAAATCCTGACTCTCACCTCTGTTCTCCCCTCCTGCCGTCTCTGGACATGCCTCCCTTGTCTCCATCTCCTTCAGCCAACAGTGGCATCAGTTCCTCTGGCGTCCTGGTGGCCAACAGTACCACTGATGGTCATAAGTACCCCGGGTCTCAACCGATCCGGTGTGGAAATCTGAATCTCATACGGGTGACATCTTTGGTCCAGACAGACTGCAGGCATCCACACCCTCACCCCCAAAACACAGTTGCAGGGCCAAAAATGGATCCATATGCAAATTGGCCATTGCCTGCCGATTCAGAGGTAACGAGGGCTGTTCAGTGCGGATGGGCGGACAGTTGCGATCACACCATTGCAGGATGGATGCAGATGTACTCGTAGCCCTCCCCTGGTCCAGGGAGCCTCTCGTCTCTTCTGGAAGGGATGCCACTGTGTTGTCTGTAAGGGTGGGATACCCGCAGTCAGCTGAGACCGAGGCTGTCTCCATTTTTCATAGTATTTGTGAACTCGTGGGTTTAGAAATTAAATCGCTCATTTAAATGTGTTCGTCGATGACCTCAACTACTCGACTTCTCTTTTTCGCAGGTATGGAAATCACGGTGCCTTCTACAGGTTCAGGTCCACCGCGGGGCGGGTCCTGCCTCTGTTCTACGTCTATGACTCCTACCTGACCCCGCCGGAGTCCTGGGCGGAGATGCTCACCGCCAAGGGCTCCCACAGCATCAGAGGCACACCTTACGACGGCCTTTTCATCGCCCTCATTGTCGAGGAGCGCCACAGACACGACATCCTAGCCAGCGGCTTCGACGGTATGTACACCTACTTCGCCTCCAACGGCTTCTCCTTCGGCTCATCCCACCAGAACTGGAAGACCATCAAGGACTTCTGCGATGGGAACAACCTTCTGTTCATCCCCAGCGTTGGCCCAGGCTACGTGGACACCGCCGTGCGGCCGTGGAATAATCACAATACCCGGAACCGTGTGAATGGTCGCTACTACGAGACGTCCCTGCAAGCGGCCCTGTTGGTCAGGCCGGAAATCGTCACCATCACGTCCTTTAACCAGTGGCATGAGGGCACACAGATAGAGAGGGCCGTGCCCAAGAAGACCCTCACTCGCCTATATCTGGACTACCAGCCCAGTCAGCCGGACCTCTATCTTGAGCTCACACGCCGGTGGGCTGAGCACTTCAACAAGGAAAAGGACAAATGGCTGATGTAAAGGCCCAGACATAGATGGCCAATAACATCAGTGTTGAGACTGTCACTGACGAGCACCCATATTATAAACCCTGTCTGTGGTCCTCCGCCCCTCTGTTTCTCCCTACATACATCAAGAACTCATCCCCTTGTGCTATTCCTGCTTTTAATGCCTATACGTTTCATGCTGGGTGATTGGCGCTACAGGGTCACTCTGGTGGACAGATCATGCTATCGGATTCCGACCCTGGTCAGTCTGCAGGATGTCTGAGACCAGAGTCACGGTCACAGGCTGCGAAGCTCAGTTCTGCCAGGCACACACCTATTCCCCGTGTTTCTTTGAATAGGTTAGAAAACTGTAAATTCACAGCCAGAGGTCCATAGTTAGTGGGTCATAATTGGCTAAGCCTCACATGGGTATAGGGGTTAGGTTGGATAAAGTATTGTGGGTTCACTAGTGTCCCCCTCTGGGTGGTCCAGGCCTCTTGGTTAAGTGAAGGGAAAGTACTCTGCTTCATTCTCCTCTGACGGCCAAGCACTGTGCTTTCCCCACGACATGGAGACTGATGGAGAGCCGTGAACAGCCACAGAGCTGGGGAGCAGTTAGGGGTTCAGTGTCTTGCTCAAAGACACTTCAACACACTCTCTGCAGGGGCCGGGGATCGAACCACCAATTCTAGACCACCAGCCCACCTCTTGAGCTCATCGGTGGTGAGTTTAGCAGGGGGAGGGGGGGGGCTTACCGGCTGCTTCACTCATGAGTCTTGTAAAGTCTGGATAGAAAGCAAACTTGCTCTCTCTCTGGTTTAACAGAAGGCGTGTTGGCGTTTCAGGGTGTTTTATGGTGTGTTGTGCTCCTGGTACAATCTCTTCACATCTCCTCCCAAATGAAACACAGCCATCCATCTTATCTTATAATCCCCTTCACCTCCTCTCAGGCTTCAGCTTTTATCTCCGACCATTACCTCCACAAAGCGTCCTGTGTGGCTTTCACATGCTTCGATTTAACTTGTTGCAGCCTGATGATGAATTTGCATGACTACATGGCTGCAACAGTCGCAGTGCCAAACACAGAGCGTGGTCACGCCTCAGGCTCTCCATCGCTGCACTATAATCATGAGAACATCACAGCGGAGGTGGCATCCAACTTTACACGGAACTTTTCCACTGCCAGAACAAGCCCGATTGGCCCCGAGCTGTCCTTCAGCACAGCTACCTTCATCCAGGGAGCGTGATATGGAAGCGAGCGGATTCATCAACCACGCGACCAAGGCCGGGGAAACGTGACCTCTGCATTAACCCATCCTGTTGTACAGCCGCCGCATGGGAGCAGTCAGGGCTCCAGGACACCTCGACACGCTATCTGCAGGGGTCAGGGGTTACTAGAGGCCTGCCCGGCCTCCTGAGCTGTGCCACCTCCACAGTTGGCCCTTCAACGTGGCCAAGACACGGGTTTGTGTCCAGCTCATGTGGATTCCCTGATGACCACGTCCCCGTGTGACATGCAGACGACTCCCACTGTACATGGCACGATCGATATTACCTTCAGATTCAATATCAATGTTATCAATGTAATTAGGGCGGCATAGCTCAGGGGTTGGGGCCGTCAACTAGTAGTTGGGAGATCGGTGGTTTGATCCCTGGTTCCTTCAGACAGCGTGTTGAAGTGTCCTTGAGCAAGACACCAAACCATTAACTGCTTGGGACGACTGATGGAATCTAGCCTGGTGGCTAAATCTGACCTGTTTACTCTCTAAATGCTCATCAATCTGTCCTCGTAAAGTCTATTATTATTATTATTATTATTATTATTATTATTAGTGGTAGTAGTAGTAGTAGTAGTGGTAATAGAGGTGGTAGTATTAGTAGTGGTGGTGGTAATAGAAGTGGTAGTATTAGTAGTAGTAGTAGTAGAGGTGGTAGTATTAGTAGTAGTATTAGTAGTAGTAGTGGTAATAGAGGTGGTAGTAGTATTGGTAGGGCTGTGGTAGAGTATGTGTCTCAGGAGCTGAGAGGCCAGATGTGGGGTCAAACCCAACTTGTATTGTGAGGAAGGGTATCCAGCCTTAATCCCCCAAGCTCCATCTACATCTGTGTCCACCCCATAACATGAGGACTAATGACATGTAAAACCAACC
>OMLC01097971.1:0-13197 GCA_900302585.1 Regalecus glesne
GGGGGGCTATGTCTCTGGGGACATTTTGGCACTGGGGGGACTCCAGATGTTTTCATCATCAGATGCTGAATCTGCTGCTAAAATGGATCAATCTCTACTGCCTGATGGTGTTGTTCTGCCAAAGGAAGCAAATGGAGCCGATTTTTGCGGTACTCTCTACCCTTGAACTCGACCAGATATAACCATATATAACCTTTAGCATTTCAAATTATAGCTTCCAGGGAAATCTTTGTCAAAACCAAAATTCAATAGCTCAAATTCAAATTGAATGAATACCGATAAAGGCACGCAGAGCAATACTTACAACTTGGAGTAATACATCACAATAATATAACAGTTAAGTAACAAATAATGAAACCAAAAACAAAGTAAAAAGAACCACAAAAACGTGGCTTTGTGGATCTATGAATTTGGTTCAATGCTTTACCATAGACCTCTTCAAGGAACCATCACCTTATCGTGGTGGAGAGGTTTGAGCGTCCCAATGATCCCGAGAGCTATGTTGTCTGGAGCCTTGTTCTCCTGTTAGGGTCTCATATGGCAAATTGGTCTCTGGTGAGGGGCCAGACTAAGAATGGTTCAAGAAAACCCAATGAAATATATAAAAAAAAGTGATGATACCCTGCCTGCCAGGCCCAGAAGGAGGGCCCGTCAGTGAGAGCCTGGTGGCCCAGTTTCCCACGGAGCCCGGCCGGGCTCAGCCTGAAAAAGCGAAGTGGACACTGCATCAAATGCATCAATTTGCCCACAAGGTTCATTTTTATTCTATATCCTTTATAATGGTTGGTCATTGGTAACATTTTAATCCTGGTGCTTTATCCAAAACAAAGAAAAAAAGGAAAGATTCCCTTATCAGTCCCACAAGGGGAAATGTGGAATTCTCTGCATTTTAACCCATCCTATTTTATGGGAGCAGTGAGCTGCCACTGTATGGTGCTCTGGGAGCAGTTAGGGGTTCAGTGTCTTGCTCAAGGACACCTGGGCATGCTTTCTGCAGGACCAGGGCTCAAACCTGGGTCATGACTGAAAGAACAAGATCACGGATACAAGCAGCTGAGATGAGGTTTCTTAGGAGGGTGTGTGGTGTCTCCCTTAGAGATAGGGTGAGAACTTCAGACATACGTGAGGGACTTGGAGTAGAGCCGCTGGTCCTACAAATAGAAAGGAGCCATTTGAAGTGGTTCAGGCATCTAGTAAGGATGCCACCTGATCGCCTTCCAAAGAGGTCTTTCAGGCACATCCAGCTGGGAGAAGACCACGGGGTAGACCAAGGACCAGATGGAGCGATTATATCTCCACACTGGCCTGGGAACGCTTTGAGATCCCCCAATCAGAGCTAGTGGATGTTGTAAGGGAAAGGAAAGCCTGGAGGTCCCGGCTGAAATCTGTTACCTACTATCAGTTGAATTTTTTTCTTCTTGATCTGGCTCAGGGGTTCGTCTCACCACCCCAGAAGCCAACTGTACTCTTCTTCGCGAGAAACTAGCTGGACTGGAGAATCCACAGTTCTGGTAGTCACTCGCCTACGAGAATTGACAAGGGGAATAAGGGCCTGGCCTTGTGTCCACAAAACCAAGAAAACCATAACTACAAAGTTCAGATACATAGCTTAATAATCTTACTGAGCAATTAAATAGCTTCCCCTCATCATAATCGCAAGTTGCAATAGCACATTAATATCTAGGGAAAACTCACCAAGAATCTCCGTTTGGCAAATGGCCCCTCACCAGGTGACTTCTTCAGTCAGACTGAAGAAGTCACCTGGTGAGTGACGAAACGTTTCCCAATAAACTTCTGATCCAGTTGAACAGATTCACCTCTTTTTGTATTTTTATATCTGGTTGTTTTGATGTACAGCGCTCTGTAGCGCCTACCAGAGGGGAGGAGTCGGTACAGGTTGTGAGCAGTGTACGATTAAGAACTGGTTCTGGCTCCATGCACAAAAGCTGAGTGCACAAAACTTATTCAAATGATGCCTGTTGGGAAATGACGCATCAGAGAACATGACGGGAGTATTAATCACATGTATTTCGCTTCTGACAGTAGCCTGGTGACAGTATTTAAATGGGACAAAGTGAAGCGATGGCACTGTTAAAAGTGTTGGCTTCTTCTGTTGTTGTTTTTGTGTTTTTTCCTTCAGTAATAAGCCTTGTGGCTGAGGAGACAGGGAGCTGTGCAACAACAGCATGTTCTGCTGCAGAGCTTACAGGTATTCCTCATGGACCTGCCAAGTACTGTAAAGATAACAGCAGGAACATCACCCCAAGGGGGGGACATCAACCCACCCCTCAGTATAGCATTTGCAAATAAATAAATAAAGAAACATCCCCAAGATGGCTGTTGCCATGGTAGAGATTTGGCAAAAGTGTCAGAGAAAACATAAATAAATCCATTAGCAAGCACTGTTTGACTGAATCAGTTTGAACTCCCATAGTCCAAAGTAATCTCCAGGTATCATAGATATTGTTTGGGGCAGCCATGCTAGCTCAGTGGTAGAGTGCATTCTTCAGGAACTGATGAGGCAGAGGCAACGGGTTCGAACCCACCGCAGGGCATCAGAAAGGGTATCTGGCCCTAATCCACCAAGTGTCATCTAACTCTGTGTCCACCCCCACGCCATGGTAACTAATCGTGACATGTAAAATTGACCTCTCCCGTCACAGACATAGTTTAGCACTGTAGACAGGATGTTTAACAGTAATACATTATAACAGTAATATACTGTAAAATCTTGGGGTAATAAAGTACCTTCCAAACAATTCAATTCTAATTTAAAAGCAAAACACCACATAGATTCAATGAGAACACGGGTGGGCTCAATAGCTACAGGTTTAGAAAGTTTTTTTTCTAAATCTCCAGAGTATGTTACCATAGAGAGACAATCACATCAGAAAATCTAATTATGAAAAGTATGAGGAGTGATGTTAGTTTCAGGAGGAGGAATAAATTGCACTATCAAATCTGATTTTCAATGGTCCAGCATTACATTTGTCAGAGTGACTTCAGACTTCACAGTAAAATAACAGGGTATTATCCAGGTGGGCGAATGGAAGTTTGGTTGAGATATTGTGACACATTTGTTTATGCTCCAGACTTAGTCGTTGACAGGCATCGTGACACAAGACAGAAAATGAAGATGGCACTACTGTGACTCAGATGGAGGAAGAACATCATCTTCAATGCACAAGGCAGAGGAACCATGATATTAAATTTCAAGTTCCTCTTTAACAGGGCTTAATTGGGGCTTAGAGCATTTGGATGGAGGGCTGATAACTAATTCAAAGCCAAACACAGAGTGAACCCTGGATCATGAAAGACCACCTGCTATTGCCTCATTTCCTCCTAAGCAAACAACAATTACCAACAACAGTGTGTATCTAAAGTTGCAGAGCAGAGTTACTGATGCTGCATTTTAATCAGAAACTAATTTGATTGATCAAGACAGTGACTGATCATGCAAAGAAAGAACAAGTAAACACAGGAACCTGTTTTTTCCTCCCTTTGACTGTAAAGAAGGGAAACACTGCCCGGCACCTCACTGGATAATACTGTAGGCATGTCCACATAAGGAAACATTTAAAAATGTCATGACCCCAATAGATTTGGCAAGGAACATTGACCTCCACCCTTTACATTTAGTATCAACTAGCTATCTGTTTCTGGATATTACAGTGGGGAAAATAAGTACAGGACTAATACTTATGCCTCCTGGTCACATAATTTGTCAGTGGGAGCCAGAATTCTAGCTGGTTTGTAGTGGCTGAAATACTTATTTTCCTCAATAAAACAAAATATATGTTTAAAATTCATATACTGTGATTTCCTTGGATTTTTTTCATATTCTGTCTCTCACAGTTAAGATGAACCTACTATGAAAAGTATAGACCGTTCATTAAGGGGGCAAACTCACAAAATCCGCAGGGGGTGAAATACTTATCTTCCCCACTGTAAATGTAGTTGAAGAACAATTCAATTTTGCATTTACACCCGCCGCACGTGCACACACATGCACGTGTGCATACACACACATATCTTCTATATCATAATCTTCTTCTGGTTGGTTCCCTATTTATCAGGGGTTATACAGTAGTCACAAAAAAGAGGTGAGTCAGTTCAACTGGATCAGAAATTTATTTGGAAACGTTTTATCACTCACCGGGTGACTTCTTCAATCAGTCAACGTTTCCAAATGAACTTCTGATCCAGTTGAACTGATTCACCCCTTTTTTGTGATTTCCAAACTTGGATTATTGAGCATGCATCAATATGTCATACAGTAGATTTTACAGCTTCCATTGGTACCATGTGAGAGCACAGCAGCAATGGCAGTCATTGTTAACCCAGGCTTGACCAATCTTGTAATGGTGACTTGAACAGTCCAGTATGCTCTTGTCAGTCCGTATAATGATTTGGCAAAACCTTATATTCGATACTCTTCCTGACACAACCACTAACCCTATGGATGGGAGTAGAATATGGGTAAAGTGCTGGATGCCATCTCAGTACTCATGGAGTTGCACCCATGCCTGTTTATAAAGATATATATATATGGATGAGACCCTTATAGACATGGGGAGAACAGAATAACTCTATACAGAAAGCACCTGGTACGGGATTCGAAACCAAGACCTTCCAATTTTGAGGCAAGTGTTAACTCCTACACCACTGTGCCACCAACCATTGCAGTGCCTTTTTGTCAGCATTACGTTTGTCTCATAAGCAATCTAATTATTTTGCACAGTTTGCACAAATTAAAAGGTGAGAGATTGGAATGTCTGTCCACTACTACCAGAGACAAATGTTCTCCTTGGAAAGGGTGATTTTAACAACTTGGAGTCAGATGATTTTGCTGCCATCCTATTTACAAATGCTATAAATGTAACTGCACTGACTTGCTTTCAATAGTGGGAGTGGTTCATGACTGAGATTGTTTCAGCATTCAGAATGAATTGCAGTAATTTTATTTACTGACCGCAAGGAAATCATTTCTACCTTGTGGGCATTTACCTTTTCACTAATGTGAACATATCGTTCAGATTTCCTTTACACCTGGCTCAGATCAAATTTCAAATAGTGCAATGTGTATGTTAACACATGCATTTATATCTTATCCAGATGAGACATCTGGATGTATTGCAATGCCAGGTGTGAGCTGGGTCATCTTGTAAGGCCTGGTAGTGCTAGTCATTTCACTGCAACCTGGGACATCCGATCACATCAGCCTGCAGTATCTGACTCAAGTATCTGTCTGAAGTCTGGATGCAAAAAAGCTGTACTGAACTGGCATTCTGATTGGAAATCTTCATTTTCTAGATGCAATCAGACACCTGAAAATGCATATAGTGGGAAAATTGTCAACTCATCACAGCCTTGCAATTTGCTTAGGCACAGACTTGGCTCCCAGTAGGAGGCATGTGGCTGACACAGAGGGGAGTGAAGCTGTTCACAATTGTAATCAGAGGTATTCAATTACAACTTTTGCAACTGAAAGCTAACTATCCACTCCAGAGCAAGACTACATACTCCCACCATTACTGGATACATTGTCAGAGTAACATCCTCCTCTCCACAGTAACTGCACTTGGTAAAGTCAAACTTATTGATATAGCTCTAAATACCAGGTAGTCTCTGCAAACATACATATGCCAACATATCTTCAATGATGTGTCCAAGAGGTCCATATTAAGTCCCAGAAAGCTTATAACATAAACATTATATTCTACATTCATCATCAAATGATTATTTGAAATCGGGCTATGGAGTCATGCCGGAGTCTATCCTGGTGCTCACTGAATGAAAGTCAGGCAAACACCCTGGACAGGTCACCATTCTATCACAGGGCTTGAGCAGTCAGGGGTTCGGTGCCTTGTTCTAGGACAAGTTGGTACGCTTTCTGAGGGAACTGGGAACCAAATCACCAATCTTCAAATTACTAGACAACCGCTCTACATTCTGAGCTACCTCACCCCTTTTGTGCTCTATAACTGTAATAAACAGCTTTTATAAATGTATTCAACGACAGTGTGCCGAACCCCTATCCTTAGACCCATGATTCGGATATGGAAAACACTTACAAAGCCTTTACAGGAAAAATGATAGATTTGTACAGAGTAGCACGATATATGGTATGGATACATCCTACAAATAGCTTGGGGGGGCGGCATAGCTCAGTGTGTAGAGCGGTTGTCTGGCAATCGGAAGGTTGCAGGATCAATCCCCGGTCCTGCATACAGCATGCCGAGGTGTCCTTGAGCAAGACACCTAACCCCGAACTGCTCCCCGAGTGCCATATGTTGGCAGCTCGCTGCTCCTATACAATATAGGTTGGGTTAAAAATGCAGAGAAATCCAAATTTCCCCTTACGGGACTGATAAGGGAATCATCATCATCATCTTTAAGAAAAGGAGCAACATCTCCAACACCTGTATTATGTGGGTTACATATATGGATACTGCGCAGGAACAGGATATCCGAACACAGATCCTGCTAAATGAGATAGGATTTAGCCATCAGGTGTGGACATGAAAAAATGAGTGCATGATAATTGTGATTAACATTTTCCAATGACATACTATGCATTGAAATTACAAGTGCAACCGAGGCCTTATCGCAACAAAGAAGAAGGGAGGGAGTGGGAGAGCCTGGCATTGAAGTAAGAAGTGAGAAGCTGGGGAGAGGAGTAAGTTCCCAACCTAAAACATGGCTGATGGTGATGCCAACAGTGCAAACTCCACTTGGCAGAGCATCAACCCCAACCCCTCTGAGCCTGAGCATAGGTCTTAGTGGTTCACTTTAACAAACACCCTGTAATTCCCAATTCCACCTTCCCTGCATCGCCAAATCAGTAATCTAACCGAGAATCATCTTCCCTAATGGGGATCTTAAACAGCAGGGATAGTGAGTGACAAAACTCCGCTCATTGAAGAGCACTAGTCAATGCTTTACAGAGTTTCATACACTTGCCTCTGCTACTGATGATGAAGCTGCGGTAGAGCGAAGATGACCGCTGGGCAAGAAATGATGGCTTATTGTGTCAGCAGAGGTTGTCTCAGGAAAATCTGTCAACCTGTACACACAAACAGCTCAAGTGTCTTTCGATAGAGAATGAGTTTTTTTTGGACACCATTGATTGCCAAGGTGATTTTGGAAGTGCTTAAACAAGCCAATTCAACGGATTTGTTTGGGGTAATAAAGTGGCCATGGTAGCTTAACAGTAGAGCATCTGTGTCAGGAAATGACAAGCCAGGTGTTGTGGGTTTGATCCCAGCACGCTGCATCAGAAAAGGGCATCCAGTCTTAATCCCCCATGCTCCATCTAGATCCTCATCCACCCCAACAACATGGGGACTAACCGTGACACTTAAAAATTGGCTTCTACTTATTCAGGGTTTGAAATAGGGGTGGCGTAGCTCAGTAGGGAAAGCCCGTCGAACTGGTGGTTTGATCCCCGGGCCCCTGCATAAAGCATGTCAAAGTCCCTATGAGCAATACACCAAAATCCTAACTAGTAAAGCTCTGTAATGGAATGGCAACCTGTCCAGAGTGTTTTCTTCCCTTTTGCCCAATGAGCACTGGGCCAAACTCCAGCATGACTCCGGGGCGCAATTTCAAATAAGCGGTTGATGATGGATGAGTAGATGGATGGATGGATTTCTGAAATAATAAGTCCCAAAACTGGATAAAAGCATATAGTTCTGCATGATGTATATGGTTCTTACATTTGAACAAGTTATTCGAGGGCAATCAAGGGCAACAGCTGTAGGTGTTTGCAATCCTTTCGACTAAACAAACAATGGGTCCGTGTGCCACTGTGACCCTGGAAAGATTAATCTAGAGGTGTTGAGCAGTTTGAAACAGGTCACAAGGTTCAGACTAATTATATCTTCCACACCCTGTACAGCTAGGGGAGGTAAACTGGAAGCATTTGCCTGAATCCACACAGATTAACCTTTTACACAGTAAGGTGTAGCCAATTAATTACTGGTGTGTACTACATCCCTTGTGATTGGAATGCTAATAAGACTCTAATTCTCGTAAATATTTGGAGAGATTATTTAATTTTTCCATCTTTTTATTTGACGGTTTATTGCCACATGACACAGGCCAATGTAATTTGATCTGTGCATTTAATCCATCCTATTGTATAGGAGCAATGAGCAGCCGGTATGTGGCGCTCAGGGAGCGGTTAGGGGCTGTCTTGTTCAAGGACACCTCAACATGCCTTCTGCGGGACTGGGGATCAAACCTGCAACCTTCCGATTGCCAGATGAATGCTCTACCTACTGAGCTATGTTGCCCCAAAAACACAAACGAGATACCCGGCGGGATACAAACCCTCAAATGCCTGACTTGCAGGCGTGTGCTCTACTCACTGAGTTACCATGGCTCAGTGTGATTCTGGGACCGAGTCAGCACGTTTACTTTAATTCATGTTTGGTGGCACCTTCCTTTCCCGAAAAGGACTCTTTGATAGACCAGCAGTGCCCGAATTTCATCAAACAGCTACTGCAGACAGTGGCACACTGTGGAAAATATACAGCGATCATGTACATATTGCTATACTGCCAGAATAGCACCTAGCCTTCATGCTGTTATCATCCATCAGAAAGCTGAGACAAGCATGAAAGTGGTCAGCTTGATGCTGACGGACGCAAAAGCCTGGGTATCAATGATTAGAGAGGAGCATGGCATCAATAAAGACCACTGTTTTGCAGAGAAAAAGAGGAGTGCAGCTGGATGATGTTGGACAAGGGTGCCTGTGGTTATCCAATGCTTGCAATCGCCGACATCAAACAGTGAAGCGTTTTTAAAAAGCCCTAACACACAGGCTGGACTACACTGCACAGAACCAATCAAAAACAAGAGCTGAATAGGAAACGGGGAAATCAGGAGTGAATGAAGCCCATTTGGATACAGGCAACACAATGCTGCCCCTAACAGAGCAGGGCACTATATAACATTGTTCTTATGATATAGACTAACTATCACCTGGAATTTTTAGTTGATGCAATACCATGATAGAGCTATAAGCTCCAGTTACTGCATTCAATTTCTTGAAAAGTTTCCGGAATTTATTATCTACTACAACTTCTGGCTACTCCCATTAGGGGTCGGCACAGTGGATCATCCATCTCCATCTTTTCCTATCCTCTGCATCTTCCTGTCACACCAGTAACCTGCATTTTCATGTAGGTGGCTGCATGCACCTTCCAATATAAATGAAGACTATAATAAGAGCGGCGTAGCTCAGGACATGAGGCGGTCATCTAGTAATCAGAATACCGGCCACTGAAGAAAGCTGCCGAAGTGTCCTTGAGCAAGACTTTGAACTCCTAACTGCTTAAACCCTCTGATGGAATGTCAACATGTCCAGGGTGTTTCCCCACCTTTCAACCAATGAGCACTGGGATAGCTTCCAGGATGACTGTGACCCAACTTTGGATAAGTGGTTGATGATGGATGGATGAATGGAGATTTTAGCTCTGCTTACATAGACCCTACTTTTGTACTTCAGGCTTCTACACAGCTGAGATAGATTATGGTCTAACATTGCACTGCTAAATAACCAAGAGGAATCTCTCTCAGTCGCGCGCTCTCTCTCAACTCTCTCGCTCGCTCTCTCTCTCTCTTAGTACTTGAGCGGAAAAGATCCTCAGAGGAGCAATGTGACAGACTAATGTGACAGCCTGACAAAACGGAAGACCACTGTCTTCCTGCTCAACATGAAACCAAACTCTCTGATGTGGATGGTGGGGGAGTAGATCGGCTGGTAGGGTGGATTACAACAACATTGGGGGGGGCATACATACTAGGAGGTGGGTCACTAAACCACGCTGAATTCAGTTTCAAACTGGCAAGTAACATCCTTTAAGCTTAAAAGCCTCCCCTAAAAAAGGCAAGGGAGAACAATTCAAACACACGGTGTGCAGAACTGCTATTCACAACATTGAAGAAATGAGGAAATCGAGGCTAAAATTTTGAACTTTGCATTTCTTCAATATAATCACTCATTTATTATTAAGAATTGGAGTTCTTATAAAGAAGAAGTGGCCAAAATTTTCCCAATATGTATATCTTGTCCTTTCACAGGCCTGCAGGAGGTGTAATGAAATAAGTAAAGAGAAAACTAAACTCTGTATTTAATTCAGATATATTTGCCTAATGCTATTCAAAATCTATGAAAACGTCATTTCGAGCCAAAGTGTATCATGAACAGCAATTTTGCCCATTCAGCAATTTTGTGATCGACACGGTGGCACAATAATCAGCACTGTTACCTCACAGCTAGATGATCCTGAGTTCAAATTCTGTCCCAGGTCTTCTCTGTGTGGAGTTTGTATGTTCTACCTGTGTCTGTGTGAGTTTCCTCTAGGCGCTCTGGTTTCCTCCCACCATTAAAAAGACATGCATGGTAAAGATAATACTCCTGCCCATGCCCCTTTGCAAGGCAATAGGAAAAAGAACTGAGGTTGGTCCCTAGGTCCTGCAGCTACTCACTGCTTCAATACAATAGGATGGGTTGAATGGAGAGAAAAAATTTCATTGCATGTACGTATAATGGGAAATGAATAAAGCTTCTTCTTTTTCTTCTTCACTAAGCAGACTGTCAATGGGGATGAAAGCATAGTCAGAAACTGCCTGAAATCAATTTCTCGAACATGATGGACTGGTTTCTCCTGTTTTAATAGACTGTGGCTTGAGTTCTAATGTTTTCTGGTGAAGAATGTGCTAAATAAAGAGCAAAACTTTCCTCTGTGTGTTCCGTAGTCTCTCTTAATGTTAATCACCTTCTTCCTCCAAACAAAAGAGACAGAAGTGTCAGTTACAGCAGTCAGATCATTTAGTCTAAATCCCTGAAGGTTGATCGCACAGACGAGCTGGCACTCATTGAAATCGGAAACCGCCTTTCTGAGCTGGTTTCTATGAAGTATTTTGCATAACATATTCACACACACACACACACGCACACGCACACGCACACACACACACTTCATCCAGTGCCAGCCATCTGAATAGCTGTCTCATGCACCATTCCCTGGCCTGTTGAACAATGAATGACTGACACCTCCATTACAACACCCTAAGAGACCCACGCAGAGGCCGTTTCAAATACAACTAATACACACTATATATTGGGTCATTAAAGCCTCAATTTGTGATTTCCTGTAATGGTCATACAAAATAAGAAGTCAAGCCTGAGGCAACTACTTTTCTGTAGGTTCAAGTTATCTGATTATTAGGGGTGCATCAATGCCAATAATGGTATCAGGTATTAATGATAAAATGGAATATTGGTATAAAATCTAATAGCAACAGTACAAATAAAATCAAAATGGCCTGATTTACTGCATTTTTGGTACATTTATGCAAGCATTTCTTTAATGGTGAGGAAAAGAAAACTCATTGTATCTCAGATATTTTCCCAAATGAACCCAGATGAATGCAGTCAGTCTACCTTGCTCACCAAAAGCAATGGACTGGATTAGTACTCTGTATCAAGCCCAAATTGAAGATTTGTATTCAGAATCAGTATCAGTGGTGGTAAACTGACACGGGTGCATCTATACGGAATAAAATTCATTTCTTTAGTATTTTATGTTTTTACTGACATGATAAAAACTCTGTAATACAAGGCAAACTGAATAGGATCACACAATATTGGTTTAAATAACTCAAAATATATGATATGCATTAAAGAATATCTGAAATCCAGTTAATGGGAAATGGAACAAATGCATAAAGTTATCCCAGTGTACTTGTGCTGAATAACGATAAGATGCTTTATTAATTTTTCATTGTACCAACATACAACAAAATGCATTTTCTGCATTTAACCGAACCTAATATATAGGAGCAGTAAGCAGCTGCAGTACCCGGGACCAACTCCAATTCTTTTCCCTATTGCCTTGCTCAGGGGGACAGGAAGGAGTATTAACCCTAATAAATATCATTTTGATGGTGGGAGGAAACCAGATAACCTGGAAGAAATCTATACAGACAGGAGGAGAACATGCAAACGCCACAAAGAAAGGACCTGGAACACGACTCTATACAGGGGCATGATGGCTGCTTTCAGTGAAGATGGCCAACACTTGGTACAAAATAAAATTTCATTTCTTGCAGCCGGCTTCAACATCAACTTAGGATTTACTGACTTTATAATGTTTCTGTGATAAGATTGCTTTGGAACATCATATCCCCTCAAGCATCACCTCTTCTGAATTGGTCTCTTGTCTCATATAAGGGTGTTTGTTTTTTTCCAATTTTTATTTCAAATATTACTTAATGTTCTAGGAATCACAGCAGCACGGTTGCCTCACAGCAAGAAGGTCTCAGGTTTGATCCCAAGCCATCCAGGGTCCTTTCTGTGAGGAGTTTGCATTTTCTCCCCGTGTCTGCGTGGATTTCCTGTGTGCGCTCCCGTTTCTTCCCACCACCAAAAAGACATGTATGTTAGGGTTAATACTCCTGCCTGTGCTCCTGAGCAAGGCAATAGAGAAAAGAACTGAAGCTGGTCCCCAGGCACTGCAGCTGCTTAATGCTCCTATACAATAAGATGGGTTAAATGCAGAAAAAAAACATTTGCTTTACATGACAAATGAATAAAGTTTCTCATCTTCAGCACCCAGTGTTTTAAAGGCTCTCTTATAATGTCTTGATGCATGCTCAATAATCCAGGCAAGGGAATCGCAAAAAAGGTGATACGCTTGCTTCACCTTTTTTGCAATGCTCAACAGATTACGTCATTGAAAATGTTGGCAGAGCACAACCAATAAAGCCAATAATAAATCCAAAGGCTTTGCTATGGCTCACAGCAATCATGAAGCAGACAAGGTGTCATCTCATGCAATCTGTGGAGTGCTCATTTTGATTAAGCTCAAGTAGACTAAAAACCGGCTAGCTATATAAATATCAACCGTCCACAATTAAACTGCCCCTTTACTGCATGATGCATAAAAAGATAGATTGTATACCATTCCAGACAAATCTAAATTATGTAATGACTTGTGTCTGTATCAATGACCTTTGTTTCCAATTTATATGTAGCACACCATTAACCATCTGTCAGGTCAGACCACGTAGCCCAGGAGACCTCTGTCAGACAATACACAGCTGCTTGGCATGACGTGACCATCAATAGTCAATAGGGAGGAGACTGGAGGCCAGTCTGATTTACCCCGCCTGCTCGTGCGTGCG
>OMLC01097972.1:0-17440 GCA_900302585.1 Regalecus glesne
TGTCACATATATGTAAATCTCTATTCTAAAGGTTTCTATTATCTCTGGGGGCTTTCTTATTATTATACTATTTAAAACAAGAGCCTTACTAACTTAAGATTAAACTAGCCAGATAATATAACTTGGTTAATCTGTTGCTTCACAATTAAATAAATCTTATTCCACAATGTGATCACCAGATTATAGCAGTCATGATGCATGCGCAATAAGATTATAGAAGAATTTTTTGAACCCATGCAATTATTCATGAATATCCCACAACCTCTTTGATCAAGTTCAGTATATTTTTTCTAGTATAAGTTAAAGCCTGTAGAGCTAAATTTTATTAAGGCTTTGAACCTCAGACTGGTGAATGTGCTTAGAGACTCTGTCCCTCCCTTCCTCCAAAATCAAGACTGGGTAAAGTGTGTGAGTGACTGAGAATATGAGGTGAGCCTTATGTCAAAGAAATTGATACAAAATGAAACAGAGTTTCAGCAGTTCAAGTTTTAAAGTTCTTAGACAATGGATCTAAGAATGCTGATCTGGGACATTCAGTTTAAAAGAAATCAATTAACGGTGAAACAGATATCTTTGATCAACCAGATTTTGATTGATATACTTTGACAATAAAAGCCTTGAATGCTTCCAGAAAGATAGACTCAAGGAGTTGCACAGCTGATGTATCAAACAAATACAATGAAGGTACTTCTGACCATCATTCTGGTTGTAGGTGGCATTCCCTGAAGCATGGGGGGCAACAATGATGGGCATCATGACGAAGCTGAACATAAGCAGGAAGATGACCAAGTTGAGCATGACCAGGAAGCGCAGGAAAGAGAAGTAAGAAAGGATCCCTGTACCAAACATCCCTATTAAATTGGAGATTTAAAAAAATAGGAGGAGGGGGGGCAACAGACAGCATGACAGTCAGAGAGAGAGACAGATCTTAATTCATTACAAGTACAATACATTTAAGTAGTGCAGAGTATCAATCATGACTATGTTTCTCTGATGTGATTTAAGTCTCTACTGACCATAAAAAATGCCTCTTAGGGTAAAGATCTAGTTTCAGATGTGTAGTCTGTCCCATCACCCCTCTCTCACCCTCTATGAGATGGATGTCTCCCCTCCAGAGCTCTAGGGAGCTCAGCCATTCCCGGGTCTCCTCTCTCAGCCGCCTCAGATTCCTGTAAGTGCTCTGTCTCCACTGTCTCCAACTGCTAAACTTGCGCGCCTTCTCGAGACGCTGTTCCCTAACATATATGGAGATTTATCAATGCATATGCCAATAACAAAAAATAGAGTTTAGACATTTTTTCTATGTTTCAAATGGAATCAATTATGTTTACAGTTTAATTAAAAAAGAAAAATAGGAAATAAACTTCAAGGTGATTTCCATTGGATCTTTTTACAGCTACGGCATTTTTTAAAGGTTTACATTTATTTATCTATATGCTTTATTAGTTCCATAAAGTAAATTTTGCAATTGTCTGCATTTAACCCATCCTATTGTATAGCAGCAGTGAGCAGCTGCCACGTGGCACTCGGGGAGCATTTAGGTGTTCAGTATCTTGCTCAAGGACACATCAACTTGTCTGCAGGACCGGGGATGGAACCACCAATCTCTGATTACTAGATGACCACCCTACCCACTGAGCCATGGCATACCCTAATTAAGTGAGCGACCTGTATGATGAGAGCATTGGAAAAGAATCCTACCTGGCTCTGCGTTTTTCATCAATAGTCTTAGGTAGTTCTCTGACAGGTCTTTCTTGCATCTGACTTCTCGCCTTCTCCTCATGTCTGTTGACTGTATTCAGGCCCCACTTCCCACTGCTGGATGAGCCAAGCTGGTTCCGGGAGCTGCCTCTCCTCTTGTTGGTGTTAGCCGAAGGCTTCCTGCGGTATAGCAGAGACTGGTAGCTGGGTAGCTGATCTAGTAGTGGGTTAATGGCAGTTGGTCCACTGCGATCAGTGTAGAACACTACATAGATGGAAGAAGCAGGGGGTTCATTTATGAAATATTCTCATGCCCAAATTTGTTCCGACATAATAATAATATATTTCTGCCCTCAAGTTGGTGTTACAGAAAGTGCAAAACCTACTGGTTGTTTGTAACTCCCTCCCCTTGACATCCAACTCTTGTAACTAGCAATTGCTCAGACTTGTAAAGATATCAGTAAATCATTTCACACCTGCCATTAGAATGTATCTCCACATCCAGCTCAAGTGACCACTTGTGATCGGTTATCACTTTCTCGCTCTAAATGAAAACAAACACATACATCACTGTGCTACGGGGTGTGTGTTTCAGCTGCAAGTGGAGAGAGGGAGAAGGGCTCACGGGAGAGCATACGTGATAGGGAGGCTGATTCATCTTCAGCCTCAAGGGACTCAAACTAACAATCTGTCGTTATATACTACAGTGAAGATGGATCTGGGACTGACTGACACATGAAGACACAGGCAAGAAACACAGGGCTGAAGAGAGATGGGGGAAATATTGAGCCATAAAAATAAATGGGTCTAGCACCAGAGTGTCCAAGCCTGTGTTAGTGAATAACGCTATTAAATAAATCCTGTATTAATTGCCTAAAACCATGTCTGTCTACATCTTGAACCCTCCCCATGGCAGAGCTGTCACAATCACTTAGACAAGCACATAGACACGTAATAACGTAGTAAAGTATTTTTTGACGTGTTCAAAGTCAAATCAACATAGACATTATTATGAAAAAGGCCCAGCAGAGGATGAACTTTCTCTATCCGCTCAGGAAGTTCAATATGCCTCAGTAAGTGCTGATTCAATTCTACACTGCAATAACCAAATATGTCCTCTGTACATCCATCACTGTCTAGTTTGGATCAGCCAAAAAGGGCAGGGACAGACTTCAATGGACAGTTGGTTCTGCAGAGAATATCATTGGTGCAAATCTACCCTCTATTCAAGACTCATACATCTCCAGACTCAGGAAATGTGCAGACACCATTATTGTAGACTCGTCACACCCTCCTCAGCTTGCTCCAACTCCTTCCATCTGGTAGGCACTACGGAGCACTATACACCATAACAATCAGATATAAAAATAGTTTATTTCCCTATGCTGTCAATCAACTAAAGGATTAACACTGTCAAATTCAAACCATATATCTTTTATATGCTGTACTGTACATTGTGGGGTGCCACAGTAGCACAGGGGTAGAATGCCCACTTCGGGAACTGATGAACCTGAGGCTGCAGGTTTGAAACCACTGTGGGGTGTCAGAAAAGGGCTCCAGCCTCAACCCCCTAAACTCCATCTAAGTCCATGTCTAACCCTACAATGTGGGAACTAATCATGACATGTAAAACAGACCTCTCTCTCTCTACTGTCATCGTTATCATAAAGGGGCAGCATAGCTCAGGAGGTAGAACAGTCGTCGAGTAATTGGTCGGTTGGTGGTTCAATCACTGGCCCCTGCAGAAAGTTTCTCGAAGTGTCCTTGAGTTATCCCCTACTGCTCTAGTTCAAGTGATGACCTGTCTAGGGTGTTTCCCCACCTTTCGCCCAATGAGCACTGGGAGAGGTTCCAGCATGATTCATCGACTTGACTTTGGACAAGTGTATGACAATAGATTAATTTCTATCATCGTGTCTAAGTTCTGGAAAAGGGATATTTTGTCTTTCATATTCTCTCTCTCTCTCTCTCTCTCACACACACACACACCCACACACACGCACACACCACTGCAGACCTTTCTCTTGCATGTGGTAAATAAGTCCAAATTAGTATTTAATTAGTTGAAGGCATCATCTAACAAGTTCTAAAGAATTTCCGATAGCCGATGGCAACCTTTCGTACGGAACAGTTGGAGCACTTGATTCAATTGACTCATCATGACCTGCTTAACCAGGATCTGCACAGAATTGTCAAACTGATCTAGTTCATCACCACACCATATTTTGCAAAAATATTCAGTCAGTTCTTCAACACATGAGTGACTAAGAGAGGGGATGTCTATTGGGAGGTGGAGAACTGGTGGAGGACTATCTATGTGGTGCTTAGCTTTTTTCGAACAATGCAGTACATGTATAGGGCTAGTATTTTTGAATAATTTTGTTTTACCAAATAATCCACCCCTTGTAGTAACTACATTTTGCAATGACAGGCTTGTGAACCAGTGATAAGAAATCTCTTTGAAACGCAGATTACATCAAAATTGACAGATTCAGACCACCTCAACATAGAATGTAAGATCAGCATTTTATGTTGTAGAATTATTACAGAAAAAGTAAACATGATAAGGAATTATATGATAAGGGCACACGCACATTTGCAAGGAATGTGCGTGTGCCCAACACAAACACACGCACACAGACACACACACACACACGCAGAGAGAGAGAGAGAGAGAGAGAGAGAGAGAGAGAGAGAGAGAGAGAGAGTAATGCTTTCTGTAATGAATTGCCCATCCCTAAAATACTTGTCAATACGTAACAACTAACCACACAACGAAGACTGATCCCAGTACAACCCCAGTCAGACATATAAGCTCGGCTTAACTTTTAAAGTTTAAAACTTTTAAAAAGCAGTAAGAATCAGAAACTAAATCTAAATGTGCAACGACGGTCAACAATTTTAAGTTAGCGACAGGGAGATCTCAACTAGCTTAAGTTTGCCGACTGTCTGGTTTGTTGACAGCTAAGCTAACTAACTGTTAAGTACAAAGCACGGTGCTCTCTTACCGAAGTTTGCTGAATACAACTTTACCTGAGTCAATTTCCATTTTCCCCTTTCCTCATCAGGGAAAAATGTTGTTTCTGTGAGACAATGAATAGTGCACGTCAACCGGTGCGTTATGGAAAGCTAGCGTTAGCTCCAATTTCCTCGCCGTCCCTGATTAACTTCCTGAATATCCTGTAGTGCAGAAGGACGCAACGTCAAGGGATCCACACTGCATGCTCATGAATGGGTTGAAGTAAATCGTTTCCTCTGTGGAAAACGTTTCTTCTCATATTAAATTTTATATTTCTCACTCAACTTTTTGTGTTAATACTGACATGTAAATTATATTTGCATGCATGCATACAATTTATTAAAGGACCCTCACAGCATTTGATAAGTGAAAATAAGAGGATAGACTTGTCACGGGAAACGAAAATCCCCTTTAGGTTTATCAAAAATCCGTTGATTGAAAAAAGAAAACATGTCTGTCATAAATGTTCTTATAGGTTGACAAATGCAAATGACGTGATTAATTGCAGCAATCAAGCCATAACATAAAACAGTCCAATGTGTACCGTTGGATATGGATTATGGATTGAATATGGATTTATCCGCTGGTTATATCTATCTATCTATCTGTCTATCTGTCTGTCTGTCTGTCTGTCTGTCTGTCTGTCTGTCTGTCTGTCTATCTATCTATCTATCTGTCTATCTATCTATCTATCTATCTATCAAAATAGATTTATTACTGTATTTGTTTTATTTACTTGTTCTAATACAGGGGGCCATAAGCCATGATTCATACATGCTCTCATAAACGCCAATGTATTTGCCAGTTACACCTGTAGATTAAAGCTTTGTTATATCATTGGTGATAATGTTATCAGATAGGACTAAAGAATAGACACATTTTCCATTTCAATGTTGTCATTAACTTGTTAATCTCTGATGCAGTCATAAATGTGTGAGAATGTACTATGGCAAATGGGAATAACAATCTTGTAGAAAATCAGTTGCAATGTTGAATTAATCAGCAAACAATCCTAATAAAGGGGGATCTTTAAACCATGTCTGCTTTTTAGCCCCACAGGGCTTTCCTTGGGACCTGCCTTCCTCTCTAGACTGATGCCTTTGTAGGCCAAATCTGTTCACAGAGTTGTTTTTCATAGATTCCCCATGCAAGTTTCTAGCAGCATAGTCAGACACCATGCTATAAATGAGTTTTCTTCTCTGTCCACACAGGTCCAAGTCAAGTTTGAGTCACAAGTTTAGTCATATAGCTAACATGAAGAGTTATAAATCGTAAACACTTGATATGCCAGAGTAGCCATGTCATCTTCACAGATAGAATCTGTTTTGCTTTGTTTTTGTTGTTTTTTAATTCAACCCAATATAATCAATGTATACTCTGAGTATACAAACATATTGGAGGTATGATAGTCTAACAGCGATTAACTATGCTCGTCATAATACTGAGGACCCTAACCGGATTGGCATAGCCTATTCAAAGCCAAGGGACATTTATCATTAACTTACCTCCTACTTCCTTGTGGTCACAATGCCTCACGCTATCTCCCCCTCAGTGGTTCTCAGTCTCTCCACAGGTGACACCCGAAGCCTTGCTGTTGATACGACCAACCACCATTGTATCAACAGAGCATATTACCTTGAATTGCAGCCAAGGGGGAAAATATTGGTAAGAGGTTTTTTTCGCTTTTGTTTTTATAAATAGACACATCTTCTTATGAAACAGCAGTTCAGCACTATAATTTTGGCATGAGTAGAAATGGCAAATACTAACATAGGTTCACAACGACTTACAACACTAATGTTTCATACTTTTGCGTTTCTAAATTTGAACCTAGTGGGACTCACAAGTCAAAGCAGTTTTCTGCATTTCATTTGTCCCGCAGATTTTCTATTCAAACCCTTTATTGGTTTTGAATGGTAACCGTATAGCCACTCTGTGATGGAAGAAACTTTACCCAATGCATGAATTAATAATGAGTAATGAGGATTGGGCCAGGAATTAAATGGCATAGGTTTCCCTATGACAATGGAGCTATCATTGTGGATAGAGAACTCCACTAGACCTTGTTGTATGGTCCATCAATGTTGTCATGACATGGGTTGCTACTGCATCCTCAATGAGACTAACAACAATAACGCATGCTATCACTTTTTGCCCCATCTTAACTGTTTATTATCTGATTCTAGATGCACTTTTACCATGAGGAAATAGAAACTGGGAATATTTGAGGCAGTGTTTATGGTGGGCCGAGTTGCTCTGACACAGCTGCCGAACAGAAGTGGGAGCCGAAGGATCAACATTGAGCAAAAAGACCCAGGAAAGGATTAACTTCATCGATTTCATGTCGGATTACACCAACGGAGAATTTTTCAACTATGCCTACCACGACAGTGAAACTCTGGAAATTGATAAAAGGTTTGATGCATCTATGGTCGAATTAAACAAATGGTGTGTAAATGGCTTTATTGTACATTAACACATAGTCTCTTTGGATATGCTCTGTGCATGTTGTGGTTTTGTGTGTGTGTGTGTATTTCCTCTTTCTTTGCTTTGGTGTTCATCATAGAATATCTGCTTGCTTTAAAAGAGGAGAACCTTTCTATCTGTAATCTGACAGTTGATACTATGTGAAAATGAAGAAAAAGAACGTTTCCTGAAAACAACAATTGACTGCAGACAATGTTTCTGCGATGGGATGTTGATGGCCCAACAAGTTATTCTCCATTTTATTATGTCATCAGAATATGATGAATATACTTTTGAATGTGGAAGGTGGTCGATTTTGGATTAAATAAATAAGAGAATAAATATGCCAATGGTATCTGTTTTTTTGCAATTTACCTAGAGCCTTGCTTTTTTTTCTTATATTTGAAGCAACTCATCCTTTCTATTATTCTCATAAATGGTCCTATGTGTGTATATGTATGTATATGTTAAGTTTCACATGTAGTAATCTGTTTTTAAGGGCCTCCAGCAGACACCCCTACAGTAACCCGTATGCCCGTGAGGACTGGGGCCAGCATGTGGGCAGGGGAGACTGGTTTCAGCATCCGATGCAGCAGACCAGTAGAGATGATGTCCTGGGGGAGCTGCCAGGGGGTGTTTGGCAGAATCAGAGTTGGAAGAGGAATGACAACTTTCCAATGGGGCTCATCTCAAATGGACACATGAGCCACGAGTGGCAGCATGAGCTAGGTAAGTGGGGCTGTGTCTTGTCTACTCTCTGCTTCTACCAAGTGCTGGCTTGTTTCTAGGAGAGAAAAAAAAAACACCCTGATATGGTGGTAGAGTAGATCATTTCTATTGGCTATTGAACTCGCCGTTTGTGTTGCTAAAATGTGACATTGCAGGACATACATTCATAATGTCAATCCTTCTATTTCTCTTTATTCCTTCTTTGATCCAGATCATAGTACATTCCAGCAAGAGGCTGTAAATCATTATAGGACATCACCACCATCAAGGCTCCACTCTTCCATTTCAGGTGATTGCTCAACTAATATTGCTGGGAATCATGTCAGTGCCTTTCCGGCTAGTAGTTCCCATGTTTTTTTAGCCAACCCTTTTCCCCGAAGTTCAATAAATGGATAAGCTGTTGCTTAGCTAAACAAAGCCAAAAGGATGGAGATAACATTACAAAGATGAAACAAATGGGGATATTTGTTACAATACCCAAATTGTGCTAATTTGTTCAATCCCATTGCCCCGCTGAGTCCTGATGGATTTTGTATTTTTATGAGAAAACTAGCGTATCTAAAGGCTTCATAGGAAAGTGGCACAAGGGTTCTTATCTTTAGAATGGGTTTATTATCTTTAAGTACAAAGTGTCCCAATCTCAAGCTAGTTATTTACCGCTACCCAGGCCAATTTCATGTGTTGGTAGGGACTTACCACAGTAAAAAGATTGCTAGTCGATGGGTGAAAAGTGGAAAGAGCGGCCCCGAGAATGAGACAAAGCCGTGAAATATAAAACAGTGCCCTTTTTATATCATCAGGTCCATGTTACGATTAGTCCCCATGTTGTGGGGGTGGACATAGACATTTCTAGAGGGAGGATGGGGATTAAGGACAGATGTTCTATCTGATGTCCTATGGTGGTAGCGAACCTGTGGCACTTGGCTTGGAGGCCCGCACCCTGCCACTGACCTACCCCAGCACTTTTTATGTAATCAAGCACTTAAACTTCTTAAAATGGATTCCTTGTGCCATGGCCACTTCCTTGTGTACAAATTGACCATTTTGGAGTGCATCTCTGCTGGACACAAAATAACATGTGTCCAACCCTCCATGCTCCACATGGAGGGTTAAGGCCAGATCCCCGTCCTGATGGCCTGCAGTGGGATCAAACCCATGAGCTCTACCACTGAGCTACCACAGCCTCAAAATTGGAACAAGATTACGCCATGCAAAAGCATCGTGAATGAAAACATGGCGTTATACATAACAACTTCAACTTATCACAGACAGCTCATCTTTCCTCTATGTACCTAGTTCATAAAAGCTTCACGATTAAAACAACAACTCTGAAATAAATAACCTCCTCAAATTTATCCAGGTAACATGTCAATGCGGTGGAGAGGAATGACAATGAGGAGAATGAGCAAGTTCCCTGATAATGACCCAGCTTATCTAGCCTTCACCGAGGATGCAATCAGGCAGGAGATAGAAAACGGTAAGATCCTGTCAAGGGTAGTACGTTTGATAGAGTAAAAGAGTAAATTTTTCCTGGGTCTACATTCCCAACTTTATCTCTCCACTATACTCCGTTATTCTCATAGTTATGTCTGGTTTACTATTGATGTGCCTGACTCCATGTCTAGGACAATTACCATCACTTAACTTGTCATTCATCTTTTGACAGAGGAACAGAATTTGGTTACAGAACTTGTTGCAATGTCAACACGAGACCGGATTAGGGCAATTCGGGATCTTCAAATGAGCGTTGCAGAGAAGAAAAATGTTAGGTGGGTTTTTTGTCCCAACTGGCTTGGTTGCTTGAGAGTACGAGCTTCCTTGTCAGTGTTGTCATGGACACAGGGTTAAACATTACACTCTGGTGAGAGCAATAAAGCCAGAATCTTACATGGACAAGGTAGGTGTGGCCCACGCTGTCTTGTGGCTTTACAATGGCATACACATCCACGCAAACACACACAAGGTGTGTTACTTCAGGTCATAAACTAATAAGATATATTGTTATCAACCTATTTCAGTGTCTTAAAGACTTTATCTCCATGACTAATCTCTCTAGGAGCCAAGTACTGGCATTCAAGTCCAATAAGCAGTCTCGTGGGTTGACATGCTTTGCAGACTGCTCAGACAACGTCTCATTGGTGAGGGTCTGAGTTCTCTCAGAGGCTTCTTTTACATATCTATACAGACATAGGGGCAGCATATCCCAGGAGGTAAGGCGGTTTTCTAGTAATCGGATGATTGGCGGTTCAATCCGAGCTCCTTCAGTAAGAATGTTGAAGTGTCCTTGAGGAAAACAATGAACCATTAATTGTTTGGGACAACAGATGAAAACGTTTTGAGGTGTCCTTGAGCAACACACTGAACCCCTAACTGCTCCCCGAGCACCATATGTTGGCAGTTCACTGCTCCTATATAATAGGTTGGGGCTAAAAATGCAGAGAAATCCAAATTTCCCCTTGTGGGACTGATAAGGGAATCATTATTATTATTATTATTATTATTATCCATCGTAAAATGCTTGTCAGAAATCGGGTCGCGGGGGAACTGGAGCCTATCTCAGTTCTCATTGGGTGAAAGGTGGGGTACACCCTGTATAGGTCGCCAGTCTATCAAAGGGCAGAGCAATTAGGGGAACAGTATCTTGCTCAAGGACACCTTGACACGCTTCTCTGCCGGACTGGGGATTGAACCTGTAACCTTCCGATGGCCAGGTGACCGCTCTACCCACTGAGCTATGCTGCCTAATTATGATGATGATGATGATGATGATGATGATGATGATTATTATTATTATTATTATTATTATTATTATTATTATTATTATTATTATTATTGTCATACTATCCTGGTATATACCTCCCTGTTAGGGGAGATACCATGATCAAGAGAATGTTTCTCCTAGGGTTAGGCTCGACCATTGCACTCTAACCCCTGTGAATTCCCCAAATGTGAGAGTCTTGACTGCATTATTTCTAGTAGTGGGGTACTACTAGGATGGGCTAAATGCAGAGGACGAATTTCCTTTTGAGACTACAAAAACCAAATAAATGGACTTTCCTTTCCATCAGTCATTGTTTTATTCAATATGACAAGGAACAGCTAGAACTCTGCATAAATGAAGCTATTATTTTACAGTGTCTGGACTTACACATGTTTATGTTACATGGCATTTCATGTTCATGTTCAGAGCAGTATAGCTCAGTGGGTAGTCTGGGAATCGGAAGGTTGCTTGTTCGATCCCCAGTCCCGCAGAGAGCATGTCCAGGTCTCCTTGAACACGACACTGAGCCCCTAACTTCTCCCCGAGCACCACACGGTGGCTCCTCACTACTCCTTTACAATAGGATGAGTTGTTTCCCCTTGCGGAACTGAGAAAAGAAAAAATGATCTTATTAACATCAAATGTGGCTCAGCTGTTAACGGTCATAAGTCACGTCCAGCTGTACTTAGGCTACCTGTCTGCTCAGTCCTTCCGCAGGTGTGGTTCAAACATAACATCAGCAAGACAGGCCCTGGCGCTATGGCAAGGCACAATGAAGGAGATTGGTGGCAAGTTTGGCACTAGCGTGCTCTCCTTCTTCCAGTTCCTGAAGTGGCTGATCATGCTGAACATTTTCTCCTTCGTGGTCAACTTCTGTTTCATCACCACCCCGATGCTTGTCTATGACTATACACCAGACGTACCCACTAACGTGACCTTCAGAGGTCTGGAGCTACTGACTGGGGCTGTGAGTAGAGGATTCTGATCTAATTCATCTGATCCTATATCTTGTTAAAAGACCATACAATCATACGTATGGGCAGAAATAAGGCCCTCAAATGTTGACTGGAGGTACCTTTTATCACTGTATAGTTTCATATCTGTACATGAAAGCATGCACGTGTTAAATTCAACACATTCAAATCAATATCGTACTGCGTTCATTTTGAATGTTGCTAAATCAAATGGAGGTTGGACAAAGAGAAAAAGCTGATTTCACAAGACACTTTAAATAGCTGAACTGAAATTTAGCTCACATTGTAATCAAAATGCTTCCATGATTTCCACAGGGCTATTTCGGCTACACTGTCATGTACTATGGCGGGTACAGCAACGAAACCATCACAGGCCTGTTGGAGTACAAGATGCAGCTGGCGTATTTCTTCACAATAGCTGCATATATGGTCCTGTGTGGAGCTTTACTTATCTACAGGTCCATCCCTCCTTCCTATTCTTTAGCTAGATTCACCAACTACAGCTCAGATTTGTAAAGCTCATGTTTGCATTGCGTTTATTGTTGATCTCAATGGATTTGCTTCTCTGCTCTCTGCATGCGTCAGCTATAGTTTTGTGGCAGGAAATCAACATATCTGAGATAGTCTGTGTTATTTCATCATGTGTCCACACAGCATGGGAAACTCATTCAGAAGAAACTATATGCTGGCAGATACCGCCTCAGGAGGTGCCTGGCAGCTCCTGTGTAGCTGGGACTTCAGCATAATCAGCGAGAGAGCCGTGAGACAGCGTAAGAACAACCTCCGTGTCCAACTCCAGGTCATTATCACTGCACCAACAACACCTTGAATGTTTCGAGACCCACATGAGGCAAAAACGAGAGGGGGAAGTGTGTTTCAACACAAGTCAATTCATCATTCCTTAGCATAACACGGAAAACCTTCGTTCTTCATGGCTAGTACTCTGTCAGATGGCTGCAATCCCGGGGAAATAGTTGGCATTCAGTATAACCTGGCTCTAAGAAGCACTGTTGAGTTACAGTGCTCTGGTAAAGAGAGTTTGTCATGCAGGTTTCTCGAATGAAGCTTAAACATGAGCCAGAACAGATCGCCCACATCTGATTGATGTGCTCTTTATTCTCTCTCTTTGTACGTCTTCCACCCATCTGGACTTCGCTCATTGACAGCTCGGTCTGCTCCCAAACTTTTCAGGAATCTCTGTCGGAGAGGGCTCAGCGGGAACTGGTGACAACGTCTGAGAAGATGAAACACTTTGGGGTTCACCTGGGCGCCTGGTTCTTGTCCACCAGCCTCGCTGTTGGCTGTGCAGCCGCCGTTTACTACCTCAGCCAATATCAACAGCAGGTGCGGGACACAAAGTGGCTCTATAATAAGACAAATATCTAATGTTTTGAAAAGGTCATAATTGATATCTCTGTGGACACAGAGAATTGAGGGAAATGATAAATTTACAGATTATTTGAGGGGCAGTAGAGCTCAGTGGGTAGACCGGTCGTCTGGTGATCAGGAGGTTGCAGGTTTGATCCTGGCACCTGCAGAGTAGCGTGTCAAAGTGTCCTTGAGCAAGACACTGTTCCCTTTACTGCTCTGCCTTGTGATGGACTGGTGACCTATCTAGCGTGCTTCCCACCTTTCATCCAATGAGGACCAAGATAGGCTCCGGTTCACCTGTGACCTGACTTCAGATAAGCGGTTGATAATGGATGAATGGATGGGCAGCATGGCTTAGGAGGTAGGGTAAGTCTTCTATTAATTGAAAAGCTACTAGTTCGATACCCAGCTCCTCCAGAGAGTGTATCAAAGTGTCCTTGAAAAAAATACTGAACCCACTGAGGCAAATTAGTAATTTGTGATAAAGGGCTATACAAATAAATCTGACATGACTTGACCCCTAACTGCCCCTGATGAGTAGGTTAGCACCTTGCATGGGAGCCTCTGCCATGGATTTGAATGTGAGACAAACATTGTGAAGCACTTTAAGTGGCCGGTAGACATAAAAAGAGCTATAAAAATAAGGTCTTACCACCTGAGGCTCTGTATGAGGCATTGTACCCCAGGAAAAGCACAATAGGGATTCTTTTTTCAGGGCATTATTTTGATGGGTGGCATGGTGGCACTGTGGTTAGCCCTGTTGACTCACAGTAAGAAGGTTCTTGGTTCAAATCTCGTTTCAGTAGCAGCAGGCTTTGGGGTCCTATGCTGAGTACTCAGCTGCAGTACACACAAGGCTGTGGGTTCTAGTCGAGCAGCATTAACTCTGCCTCATGGTTTTAGGGGTGGCATAGCTTAGTGGGTAGAGCGGTCGTCTGGCAATCAGAAGGTTACAGGATTGATCCCCGGTCCTGCAGAAACCATGTTGAGGTGTCCTTGAGCAAGACACTGAACCCCTAGCTGCTCCCTGAGCGCCATATGTTGGCAGTTCACTACTTCTATACAATAGGATGGGTTAAAATGCAGAAAAAATCCAAATATCCCCTTGTGGGACTGATAAGGGGATCCATTTATTTCATCCATTTACCTATTCTTTGTGGTGTTTGCATGTTCTCCTTGTGTCTGCGTGAGTTTCTTCCGGTTCCTGCAGTTTCCTCCTGCCATCAAAAAGACATGCAAAACTGTGGATGGGGACAAGCTTGAGGCTATAATCTGGTGTGGCACATCAAATAATTTCATTCATGTCCAAATGAGTGGAGACATACATAGGTTATCTAACAAGGCTTAGCGATTCGCAAATTGAACATTATGAGTCTCGTCTTTGAGTTTCCCTTAATATCGATGGCCAACAGGAACGTGTTCTTGGCTTTGAATCCATTATAGATAAGGGGTTATATGTACTTTAGAATGAATACCAGTAAATGACGCAGTCAAGAAAAGAGTCGTAAATTCCCGTCTGACTCTAGGTGAGTCGTAATTTCCCATAATTCAACTCGGGGATTAATTTGTCTCATTGCATACTGCACTAACAACACTTTGAGATGAGATAGTGGCCTCACCAGTCATCTGCTATCTCAACAGCGGACTTCTGATACTGCCACAGCTGACTGGTCTTTGCTTGAGGAGGCTGAGACTCTCCTGGTGCCATTTGTGGTGTCCCTGATCAACCTGGTCATCCCACTCCTCTACTCTCTCTTTAACAAGTTTGAACATTACTCCAACCAACGTGAACAGATTTACGCTCTGGTATTCAGGTATCATTGTTGGATGTCATCACTGCTTATTTTTTTTGCCAGTAGCGGCATTTATTGATTCATACAATGAATTTAAGTTGCTGTTATATATCATACCTTAGATTTGATGCCTCTCTGATTGTGCTTAATTTGTGCTGGAGCTAGCCAGAGCTAGCCGGGGCTAACTACGGGACCACTTAGTTTTAAACTGCTCGCAACCTCTGCTTGCACCTCTTGTATCGATATTTTTGAAGAAGTTGTCCCTACTATTCCCAAGGGATTAAATCCAATCGAAGATTCATCTATCCAAAAATGTTTAAAAAAACACACAAAGAATAACATACACAAAAAAGTTGTCCCTCCCCTTAAAATATTTTTTTGGTTAACGTTTGTTTTACTTCATGGGACCTCTCAGAGGCTTTGGTTGCCTCTGTCACGGGGGCACATTTTGCTCCGGTATCTCCAGATTTGCAAATTAAGCACTAGTTACGTGGTAGTATTTAGTTAGAAATACAGGTGTATTAATATTACAATACCTTGTAGTAATTTCCCCTCCTCCCCTTCTAGAAATGTGTTCCTTAAGATGTCCATATTGGGTATCCTGTGTTACTACTGGATGCATAAGGTGGCCAAGGAGTTTCTGGTATGTCTCAGAATATAAGCATGCATATTATATTAGCACATTGTGAAAATAGTTGTTTATTCACAAGGAAATACTCACCAACCTTGTTTCATCTGCTCTGCTTAGTGTTGGGAGTCCATGGTGGGACAGGCTCTGTATCGTCTGGTTGTAATGGACTTCTTCTTCCTCATGTTGGGATCTTTCTTTGGAGAGTTCCTTAGCAAGTGGGTGAAAAGATCTTTATTTGTGAAACGTGCTTTGGTTTCAGTTGTCATTAATTGTCACATTAGTCTCTAAAACCCTACATATAGAACATTGTATTTCTAGAAAATCTCTATCTGATATTGATAGAGAATTTAAAATGTGGAAACATCTTTGCATTTGAGGGGACCGCTCTTGATACTTTTTCTCTCTCCATTTTTTCTGCTCCAGTGTAATTGGGACCAGATTACTGCCGAGTTTAGGAGTTCCAGAGTTTGATGTAGCCAGGAATGTCTTGGATCTCATCTATGCACAGACTCTGGCCTGGTAAGGAGGAAACCTTATGAAACACTTCCTACACCTGTGGTCCCATCCCAAATTCGGGATGGGCAGAATGGTTGGCACCATTGCCTCACAGCAAGAAGGTGGTGGCTCAGTGGTAGAGTGTGCGCCTGGAAGTGAGGCATAGCAGATTCATATCCTGCCGCAGTGGCTTGGTAGATGTGGAGGCATTCATTGTAAAGCGATTTGAGTGGACGCTCAACTAGAAAGGCACTATATAAGAACAAGTCCATTTGCCATTTTACCATTTTACCATTTGTCCTGGGTTCGGTTCCTGTCCCAGGTCTTTTCTATGGGGAGTTTCTATGATCTCCCCATGTCTGCATGGGCTTAGCTTAGAGCGATAATCTAGTGCAAGCACATTAAATAGAGACGTTTATACAAAACACTGCATTTAATTGACTCTACTATACTGTATATAGTATATTTCCCCCTTGTATATATTGCTGTTACATATTATGGCTTAGATTTGATGCCTTTCTTACTGTGCTTTCTAATGTCTAAATGTCTAAATGTCTAAAATGGTGAGCTTTCCAGGGTGTTTCCCTGCTTTTTACCCAATAGGTGCTGGGATAAGCTCACATATCACTCTCTGACCTGATTTCAGATAAATGGTTGATGATGGATGGATGGATGGATGGATGGATGGATGGATGGATGGATGGAAAAAATGTGTGAATTTGCATATGATCAGTAAGCGATTAATGTATGTATCACTTACCCTGTAGGATTGGACTCTACTTTTCTCCTCTGCTGCCTGTCATCCAGATTATCAAATTCTTCATCTTGTTTTACCTGAAAAAGGTGAGTCAGAATTCACAATGGTGGCGGTGCCAAATGACTGTAAGCTGAGCTACACCCTACGCTCTCGTAGGCAGGTACAAAGCCATAGCAGCCAGCTCTTCTCACAGGCTTGAGTGCTCACGATGCACTATTACAGATCTTGCTGAATTAGTAAGCAAAATGGTTTCATGAAACAGAGAGTTTATTCAAGTCTAGGTTAAAGCAACAATGAATATTATTTTTACTTACATGCAGCCTGTTTGGGTGTATTGTACCAGGGTAAATAAATGATCAGTCAAGGCCAAAAATACGAGTGTTGTTCTTTACATATATGTAATTTGATTCTCAGTAGCCACGATGTGGAGGAAAGGGTGCATATTTCATGAGCGTGTTTATTGTCATTTAAGACTCTGGCAAAACTACTGGTACCTTCCATTACATACTAGAATGTTTAAGTTGAAGTGTGTTAGTGAGGAGGTTAGCTTTACACACACACACACACACCAAATGCAAACTGTAATCATTGAGTGTGTGTGTGTGTGTGTGTGTGTGTGTGTGTGTGTGTGTGTGTGTGTGTGTGTGTGTGTGTGTGTGTGTGTGTGTGTGTGTGTGTGTGTGTGTGTGTGTGTGTGTGTGTGTGTGTGTGTGTGTGTGTGTGTGTGTGTGTGTGTGTGTGTG
>OMLC01097974.1:0-20289 GCA_900302585.1 Regalecus glesne
ATAGCATGTCGAGGTGTCCTTGAGCAAGACATTTAACCCCTAAATGCTCCCCGAGCGCCATATGCTGGCAGCTCACTGCTCCTATACAATATGTTGGGTCAAAAATGCAGAGAACAAATTTCCCCTTGCGGGCCTGACAAGGGAATCATTATTATTATTATTATTATTATTTTCATCATTATTATTATTATTATTATTATTATGGTAAGGATTAGGTAGCAATCATGTTAGATGTATAATTTGTCGACCAAGTGGGAAAAGACCCCACAAATCATCACATGACACCCATATTGAATAGCAATTTCTACCTCCATAATAGTGGGGAGAAACTAAGAAAGAAAGAAAGGTTTCCCTTATCAGTCCCGCAGGGGGAAATTTGGATTTCTCTGCATTTTTGACCCAACCTATTGTATAGGAGCAGTGAGCTTCCAACATATGGCGCTCGGGGAGCAGTTAGGGGTTAAGTGTCTTGCTCAAGGACACTTCGACATGCTGTATGCAGGACCGGGGATCAATCCTGCAACCTTCCGATTGCCAGACGACCGCTCTACCCACTGAGCAATTTAACTACAGCAATTTAACTGAAATCCAAATAGATACATGAAGAAATGTCTTGATCCATGCTCAATAATCCAGGTATGGGAATCACTAAAAGAGGTGAATCGGTTTAATTGGATCAGAAGTTTATTCAGAAACGTTTTGTCACTCAAATGGGTGACCTCTTCAGTCTGAGCAGACTGCAATTATTCCCCCCCTTATAAAAAGTACATCAATGCCACACAACAATAGGGTGGGTTCATATGCAAGTTAGGTCATCAACTTCCATTCAGTGGCAATGAGCACCATTCACAAAGGATTGGGGAATATTTGCTATCACGGCATTGTAAGATGACAGATGTACTCTCAGGCCACCACCCCTATTCAAAGCAGCCGTTCCCTCTTTACATAAATGGCCTCTTTCACCCCCATTTCAAACCAGCTTCCTCCTTATCAAGGATGTGAACATCATCATTCTTGAATGAGTGGCCACTAGCCTGTAGATGGGTGTAGAATCTGCGGTCTACACCCAGCGCCAAGAGGATGGTGCAACACAGGAGAGCCAACACATCAGGCCAGGACTCTGCGATTTTAAAAATTATTCTTATTTTTTATTTGTTAAAATTATGTTCCCCTTTTTTCCCCAACTGAATTCTCCAAGTTGCCAACTGCTGGGTCAGTCGCTCTGAAGCTCCTCTAGAATGTTGGCAGGAAGGAGGAAGCCGAAGCCTTCGAGTCCACCAAGTCACGTGACGACTAGCTCTCACTATTTCGCACAACACGGTCTAACGGGGAAAGCACAGTGCTTGGCTGTTAGAGGAGAATGAAGCAGTGTACTTTACGTTCACCTAGCCGCGAGTGCCTGAACAATGCATAGGGGGACACTAGCAAACCTAGAATACTTTATCCAACCTAAACCCTATACCCATGTGAGGCTTAGCCAATTATGCCCCACTAACTCTGGACCTCAGGCCGTGGTTGGAAATGGCATGGCCGGGATTCGAACACCCAGCTGTATGATGCAGAGATGCACTGAAGATAGGTGCCTTAATCCCCCCAAACCACCCGAAACTTCTTCATGATGATTTTTTTACCTGTATTATTGAGCATGCGTAAACAAAATTGCGCTTACAGATATTTTCTAGCAACGTTAATACCAACTTCAGTTCAAGGTTATTTAAAAATCAATTCAGCAAAGCCGCAGCATTGAGTGACCTGTACATAGAAGCCATCATCAGATCCACTCTGTTCTGCCCAAGCATGCGTGGCCTCTTCCCAAGACATTCCTCTCTCCACACTCACCTGGTAAATGAAGCACATTTATATGAAAAGCTGAGTGACGCTAGTGGAACAAGTCAACAGCATCATGTCATAACCCACTCATGACACACTGATAAGATAGCAAAATTAGTTGAGAAAAGCATTATAAACTTGTAATATGTAACATGAGAAACAAAAAGGCAAGGATGCCTGATTTGTTTTGCTGTTTTATTCTCTATATGTGCCGTCTCTTTGCTCTACTGCTGGCAAAGACCAGCAGTAGAGCACGCACTTTGGGAACTGAAGAGCCCAATGTTGTGGGTTCAAATCCACGGCAATACATCAGAGAGGGCATCCGGACCTAATCCACCAACCTCCATCTAAGTTCGTGTCCACCCCGACAACAGGGGGACTAATTGTGAGTTATAAATGGACCTCTCACTTTTCATCAACCCTCACCTTATTGTATACTCATAGTATTACAATATGACACACAAATGGACAGACATGGCTCCTAATTGTAAATATATATTCAAAGCAAAAATCCAGAGTGACAGATTAGTAGTTGTGGTATGTAGATGATAGTTTTAACATACTGTGTAAAGCTCAACATGTCCTGATGTGGTATAGCCTGGTGTTAAAAACTTCCTGCAGTCCATTTTCTTCACCTTCTCATCCCCAGAACCCAGATCTGGTGGTAGACAGGAGAACATATGATCACCATGCTCACTGTAAATGAGTATATAAATCCAACCTTACAACTGGTGTTAATCATGTTGCCTATGCAATGGAAGATGTTTAATGAGATCATGTACAACATCTTATCTTACCAAGGATGCCCATGTCATATCTGCCATTTCTCTTGGCTTCCTGTATGACAGCCCCCAATGTATCAGAAAAGTACTGGAACAATGCATTCTGCTGCTGGACTTCCATGCCCAGTATACGGTTCAAGAATTTCCCAATATTGTTGTAGTCTATAATGGTGCAGAAACATTTGTAAACAAACTGCATGAGAAAGGCACTGTATCATTTTAATTTTCTTATGAACATTTACAGCCAGATTTAATTTCCAACTTATTGTATAGTTTATCTGGATTTGGAGTAAAAAGGAATTCATCACCTTTGTCAAGTGACAGTGTGCCAAATCTGTCATCCACAATTATAAGGCCCACTCCTATTAATCCCATTTGGATTTCTATAAAGAAAAAAAAATATCACAACATGCAGAGTAATATTTTGCATAATCAGATTCTCAACATATTTTATGAACAAAAATGTGATTAACATAAATTGTTGAACCAGAAGATGATGTAAAAAGGTGCTTGCAGTCACAGATTAAAAGCGAAGATTTATTATTTTCCTGCCCTGAAGGGCCTGCGATTCATACCTTTGAAGAAGTCTCCTTCAAAGTCTAAGGGCGGAGACACTAATGGAACCTCAAGTTTCACAATGGACTTCATAACAATTTCCAGAGCATTCCTGCCATACTGTAAAAAAGGTAAGACTGAGTTGACTCCAAAAAAAACCAAAAACAAGCAAACTGTTGAGAGACAAATAGGCTAAACTTGCTTACTTTATTGTCAAAATTGAACTTGCTGAGGTCTCTTGTTTCTGTTGCACGTCTGTCCCCATGAGTGAGTGCACCCTGTTAAAAAAGAAACATAATTGGCAATTAATATTTAGCTAAAATGTCTAGATTTTATTCATCTATTTCAGGTCCAGTGAAATGGATGACAAATTTTACCAGGCTTTCTAGTCTTTTGGCAACAATGGATGCAAATCTCTGCTCCCCTGCGAGCTCCGATATAAGAAAGACATATTCTGGCGCTGTAACCTGGTTTGACCTGTGTGTTCTCCCTGAATGGGATGGGATAGGAGAATAATCAAATTAACTAATAAAACAACTTTGAATACTTAAAAAAACAATAGTCTATTAGTGCCATCATAGAGGGGTGAATTCACTGACCAAACTGTTGGATGGCTCTGTCTGCACTCCAGGGTAACTCTAGTGTCATATGGACTCTCTGTCTCTGGTTCTTTACCCGACGGTCAGCCTGCAAGGATATACCAGAGCTTGCAGCTTCCGAGATGATTGCTATGTTCTGGTAAAAAAATAAGAAGTAAAGATTGATTCATTATATACATCAGATCCTAAAATTAACAATTATAATTTACATGGTTATTTCCCTTAAAAATAATAATAATAATAATCATTCCCTTATCAGTCCCGCAAGGGGAAATTTGGATTTCTCTGCATTTTTGACCCAACCTATTGTATAGGAGGAGTGAACTGCCAACATATGGTGCTCGGGGAGCAGTTAGGGGTTAAGTGTCTTGCTCAAGGACACCTCGACATGCCATATGCAGGACTGGGGATCGATCCTGCAACCTTCTGATTGCTAGACGACCGCTCTACCCACTGAGCTATGCCAGCCAATACAAATTCAGTCCTGTAAGTCTTTTTAATAGCATTCATCGGCTATAGAGCCACGGTGGCTCAGCAGGTAGAGCGCACATCTGAGAATCAGGCATTGCGGATTCATATCTCGCTGCGTGGCTTGGTAAATGTGATGCATTCATTGCGAGGCGCTTTGTGTGGTCGTCGGAATAGAAAAGGGCTATGTAAGAAAAAGTGATTTTACATTTATTATGTTCTTTTCTAAAAACCCACAGCTACAAAATCCACCCATCACACTTGTTTTCTTTAGAAAAACATCTACCTTTTCTCCATCCATAAATCTTTGCTTTTCAGTGAGATTGAGGATTTCAACAGGGACATCCAGTTCAGAGCGAGATTCATAGGAGATACTGCCATCATCATTACTGACCACACGACCCTTTCGACCAGTCATCTGAAGCAAAAACCAAGAAATTAGGAGATGGTAAGATCATAACATCATAACACTGAATCTATAGGCTCATTTTCAGTTCAGGAATGTTTTATAAAATTTAACTTTTACAGCTATTTTTATGTGGTTTTCAAAAGCAGTAGTAAGGTAAAATTGTAGATCATGGTTCCAAGTACCTTTTTAGTGCCTACTTCGGGGTATATTATTTTCTATGGCACAGCAATGGTTGAGGAGGAGTTTGCACAATGAACAGAAATGATTGGCCAAACACAAACATTGGAATGATGCAAGCTTGACTGAGAATGAATAATAGCCATGTTTATAAACAAGGGACTTGCCTGCAAGCAAACAAGCTACAGCTGTAAATACCAGCATTTTGCAGAGGGAAACCAGATGAGCAAAAATAGACAAATGGACCAACCAATGTCAATCTCAACATCCTGTCCACCATGTTGGTTGTGTTTATTGTCGTTTAGGTGCATGCTGAAACGACATCTACAACATGTAGATGTTGCATATTTTGTGTAACATACTATTACTTTACAACATCTTCATAGTTCTTGCAGTCCTGTAGGAAAGCATGCTTTCAAGAACTATGTAGTTCCTTTTGTGGATAGTTCGGAGAGCCTTTGGTGTTTTAAAAGGTTCTTGAATCTTGGTGGAAAACTGCCTGAGGCAAGATCTCCTTTCGACCTATCACAATGGACCTATATAAATAGAATTTAGTGACAGAAAGGTGAACAAAAATGCTATCAATACCTCTGCCACGTTGTCGGGTCCTCCAAGTTCATCTATTAGCTCATCCAGAGTGTTGGGAGGCAGATACTCAGCAAGCTTTTCAAGCCTTTCCAGAAGCTCTTTCTTCATTTGCTGGGCATCTTCAACTGCATCCTGACTTGTCAGGCAGGTATCCTCATTGTTTGCTTTATCTATTAAACACAGTGTGTCATCATAATGGGTTTTCTAAAACAACTTACTGATATACTTTGCAATTAGTGACCAAATAATCAAAGAAAACGCTATGTAATCAAGAAAGACTCTTACCTATGGCTGTTGTGCTGGGGGAATTGATGACAGTGGAAATGAAAGCAGGTCTGGTGGAACACACTCTTGAGGCTAGCAAGGCACTTTGAATGGAGTCTGGGTCAATACGCTTCTTTTTTTTCATTTTGCTTTTCTCTTTTCGTTTCTTTGGTTCTTTTCTGATGAGCCATGGATCTAATTGGAGGGAATATACATATTGTGCTTGTTTTCACCCCACCACATAGACTATAACATGCGCCTAATACAGTGTTCTAAAATTTCACTCATTCACATCCCAATGCCTAGAAAAATATCTTACCATCTTCCTCATCACCACTAGACTCATCTCTAAATGGGTTGAAGTCATCATCATCTGCAGAGCTGATAGATTTGAAGCTGTCATCGCTTTCACAATCTTTATCAGACTCCTTGTCTGATGACTCTGCTTGGCTCTCCTCTGAGCTGCTATGAGACAAGCCTCCATGCTTATACGGTTTCTTTCTCATCTGCTTTTTCACCTCTGAACCTGAAAAAGAGATAACACTCACTAAGATATACCTGAAGAAAATATCAAAGCAAACTTACCAACTTTAAGATCAGCAAACAGCAAACTATATTTGAAACTACTATCATGTGTGTCATGATTACTCAACTGAAATTAAAGTCAGGATATCAGAGTGAAACGAGGACAGTTTAAATATGAAACTACGGTGCTGCAAATTTTCCTACCTTTTCTCTTTATGCCCTTCTTTTCTACACCAGCATCACTTGAAGAAAGGGTCTTCTTGGCTGAGACGTCAATCCCCAACAGGCTTAAGAGTTTCTGTCTGTCAGGAGCTGGGAAGTGCTTCTCAATAAGCGACTGTAACACCCCTCTAAAACACATTTGTCAAAATATGTCAAAATAAAAACCAATCGATTAAGTATGATAACATTTGCTTTTGAAGTAAATCCTTACTTCGCAGTTGAAACAAAGTCATTGAGCTCCCCTCCTCCTTCCTCTAGGGCTTCAAGAGTTCGTGCTTCTCCTGTTGACTGAAGACCTATCACAACACACTGGAAGAAAAAGCTCAAATACATAACTCACTGCGGTGTTCAGAAATAACAGGTCACTGAATCTACATGTGATGTTAAACATGGACATTTTACTTAACAAATGCTACCTTTCCATTTTGGACCTCCTCTCTGGCCAGCTGGACCACTCTGTGGACTTTAGAGGCAATGCAAAGATATTTGAAGAACCTCTGGTGAGCAGACCAGAACTGACCCCACATGGACTTCTTCATGCGTTGTTCTGCATCCATTAGGTTGGCAGCCTGCTGAAATTTCTCACGTGCACTCACCCACTGAAAAGGGCAGTAGAACACAAAAAGGTGAATATAATTGTTGCAACCAAAAGTAAAAAAATGTTTGCATTTAATGCAATGCCACTTTAAGGTCCTTACCAGACGCACAGACTTGTTGTACATCTCAATGTATTTCTGATTCAGAGGAACTTCCTCAATCTTGAAAGTCACACCTGTAAAGCTCAGTTGCCTTGCGATATACATTCCCCTCAGTTTCATGTCCATAGCAACTATTTCCATGGCACCTACACCTCTAAAATAGAGTAGGATATGGGAGCAATGAAAAAGAACAGAATAGATGGTTGTAGTTTTGACCCCAACTATGTATATTATTTAAGAGACATTGGTCATTGCCTTTTACCACTAGCTTTTAAATATACAGAAACACACCTGCGCTCAACAGCTTGGATGAAATTGCCAAACTCTTTGAATGGGGTTCCATCACCCCAGATGCCTAGACGGTTCATGTAAGCCATGTTTCGAGGTTCCGAAGCACCTGTATGGAAAAAAAATAATGATTACCATATTCAGAAGTTACAGCTTGTAATTACTTTTGTGTTAATACAGATTCTTAAACATATTCTATAATTGGTTTGCAAAACCGATCTAAAAGATCACAAAAAAGAGGTGACTCAGTTAAACTGGATTAGAAGTTTATTCAGGAGTGTTTCGTCACTCAAACAGGTGACAACTTCAGTCTGAGCAGACTGCAAGCATTCCCCTGCAAGAATACATCGCTAACACACAACAATAGGCTGATTCATACAAGTTGGGTCATTAACTGCACATTCAGTGGCAATGAGCACCATTCACAAGGATTGGGGAATACTTGCAACAACGGCATTGTAAGAAACAGAACTACCCTTAACTCTGACCAATTTTGTTCACTTCTGAAACAGTGTCGTCAGTCTGCATATTTCACATATAGGGGCAATACAGCAGGCAGAAGCTTGGGTGTGCTATGGTCTCCCCCGTTTCACCTATAGTGGCGAACTTGTATATGGAGGAAGGCTCTGGCTTCATATCCAGAGACTCCTCCGAGTTATTGGTTCAGGTTTGTGGACGATACCTGGGTTAGAATCATATCTCAGGACGTACCACAGTTCACTGAGGACATTAATTTGGTAGACACCAACATCAAATTCACAAGGGAGGATGCTAAAAATTGCATCTTGGCTTTCCTGGATTGTGAGGTTAAGATTGGTGTCGGGGGACAGTTAATTGCAAGTGTGTACCACAAAGCCACAGATACGGATCAGTATTTACAGTTGGACTCCCACCATCATCTTGAGCATAAACTGGGAGTCATCAGGACTCTCCAACAGTGGGCTGACAACATCCCCACTGACTCAGCGGCTGGGGAGGGAGAGAAATCCCATGTCAAACAGGCCATGATTAAGTGTGGTTACTCCAACTGGGCATTTATGAAAGCCAGGAAGCCCCCAAATAGTGCTCCAGCCAAGTGAGGGGAGAAGAGGAGCCCAAGCAAAGACTGGTAGTGATTCCATATGTGGCGGGTGTCAGAACAGTTGAGACGCCCATTTCAAACCCCTAAACAAACTGCGTCAAAAGTCGGTCCATCCAAAGGATTGGATCCCTTGTCACAGAGTAATGTATTGTACGCTGTTAAATACCAGGAGGACTGCAGTGACTTGTACATCAGGGAGAACAAACCGATGCTGGCTAGGAGGATGGCACACACAGGAGAGACAACACATCAGGCTAGGACTCTGCAGTCTACATTCATCTACAGGCTAGGGGCCACTCGTTCAAGGATGATGATGTTCACATCCTTGATGGGGGCGGGCTGGTTTGAAAGGGGGATGAAAGAGGACATTTATGTCAAGAGGGAACGACCGTCGTTGAATAGGGGTGGTGGCCTGAGAATACATCCGTCGTCTTCTTACAATGCTGTGTTTTTTGCAAATATTCCCCAATCCTTTGTGAATGGTACTCAGTGCCACTGAATGTGCAGTTTATGACCAAACTTGCATGTGAACGAAGCCTATTGTTGTGTGGTATCGATGTATTGTTTATAAGGGGGGTGCTTGCAATCTAGTTAGACTGAAGATGTCACCTGTTTGAGTGACCTCTTCTGAATAAACTTCTGATCCAGTTGAACCGATTCACCTTTTATGCGATTCCCATTGTAAAAGATGAATCACCTTTTTATTTGTTTAATTTGTGGCAATTTCTCTGCTTTCTAATATCAAATTTAAGCCGCATTTCACGTACAATCATCATAATTATTAATATACTTTCATCCACCGAGATCTCATGTATTTTGGTGGTTACTATTACCCCTAACTCACCTGTAGCACTAGCATACACAACCCGTGCTTTAGGGAGTTTGTTCTGCAGCTCTAGCACAGCAAGTCCGGTCTTCGTGGGTTTGGATGATCCAATTGGACATACATTTTTGGCTTTGTGACACTCATCATAGACAATCTTATGATATTTAGGTAAGGAAAGCCATTATTCATGTGAGAAAAGAGAAAAAATATCCTCAGACATGTTAAAGCTTTGTTGGGAACAAGTACTATTCAATATTCCATTTATGATCAAAATACAAGGAGATATCAGGACAAGCACCACAAGGAAAAGGTAATTCACGATAAAAATCGCTGTTAATCAATACAATAAAGTTAAATGTATGGCAAACAACTGAAATTCTCACAAGTATAGGATAGAGATGTAATATTGACTAAATATTGACTAGACTAAAACAAAACCATTAGTGACTTACTGGTGATCTTGAACTACGCGGACAAAATTACAGGCAGCAGCACTTTCTTATAAATAATTATCTAGATAGCAAATTTTTGCCTGTTACCAGAGGAGTTGGTGGATATTAATCTCATCGAGATCTCTGGTGGTGGAAAAAGCCATTTCTTGGCTTAATGAGGCTGCAGAATTTAAAGCACGGAACCAAGCACAATAAGTGAGCTGTAAAACTCTAGAAAAAAGGGAAATTTGAAACTTGGATGAACTGTAAAACAGCAGAAACAACTACAGCTGAAGTGGGAGAAATGAAGCCATCTTTGTGAGATGAGACTTAATATATGCCTACCCCATATCTTCTTGGAATGGAAAAAAAAAACTAAAATTGAATAAAAGCACTGAACAGTGTCCATTAAAGGATACAACGCCATCAAAGTCTTCCCCACACCAATGTAGAAGCTGTTCAAATCTGGTCTTGTACTTCCCTCCGGACTGGCTCTCTCCTATCAAAGAAGAATAGGTGGCGAAGATCACACCTTTCTTCACACTTCCATTATGTTTAGAGGAGATCTTTCCATATTTGAACTGAGAAAAAAAAAGAAAATCAGAAACATCACCTTGTTGCATTTAAACAAGGTAGCAACATAGCTTCTGACACATAATTAGCAATATGTAATTTGAATCTCACCTTATTTAGTGAATGGACATGAATGTTCTTGGCTCCAATATCCCTTAGATCCCTTTCAGCATCATACTTCAAGTCATTTGAAACACTAAACCTAAGCAAAGAGGAATATGTGCAAGGTAGTTGAGATAAAAGCCGTAATGTTTTTATTTTTTTGAGAATTAATATCAGACACTGAAAAGTTTCCACTGCCCACCATTAGGAGGAATTGTTGGAATTTACCAAAGTGATCTCTTTCTGCCCAAGAGGTAATTCTCATAGATGATTCCAGCAATGGTCCGGCCTTTCCCCACCCCAGCTCCATCACCTATCAAATAGGCAGCTCGGTCACGATTAGGGAGGAATGTCTCATGTTGCTGTGGTGGATACACATAAGGAAAAAATCTTTAAAAGTTGAGAAAGAAAATATTTAAAATGCATTTGTCATTATACATAAATAAAAGGAAATGTCACACACACACACACACAAACAGGATTTGTATTCCGGCCGTTTTTCCCCGCTAGCGGGGGTTGACCGGTCCATGGATTCGTCTCCTCCAAGCTCCTCCATTGACTCTCCATGAATTTTGTTGTGGAGCGAAGTTTTTATGACCGGATGCCCTTCCTGACGCCAACCCTTTTAGTCACCTCTTACGACACGCAGGGATACGGTGGATGAATTCTGACCCCCATCCACAGAGGGGAGCAGTTAGGGGAACAGTGTCTTGCTCAAGGACACCTCGACACGCTTCTCTGCAGGATCGGGGATCGAACCCACAACCTTCCGATTGCCAGGCGACCCCTCTACCCACTGAGCCATGCCGCCCCCCTTAAATAAAATAAAAGGAAATGTATTCTCCGCAATCAACCCATCCTATCGTAGAGAAGCAATGAGCAGCTATGATGTCTGAAAACAACACCAGGTAATTTTCCTATTGTGTTGGTCAGAGGAAAAAGCAGGAATATTAAACTAACATTCATGTCTTCATTTATGATGGGGAAAAAACAAGTGCAACTGGAAGAAACCATCACAGACACGGAGAGACCATGCAAACTTTACACAGAAAGAATCTAGGATTGCCTGAAATTTAAATCCAGGACCTCTTGCTCTGAGGGAACAGTGCTAACCACTGGGTAAATGTGCTGTCCTAAATTTTACATTTGAAATACTATATGGACTACTTACTATATGGATAAAATGAATATGCACATACAAAACTGAATGTGCCAATTCTTTTTTTCCACAAAAATATTAGTCAATTTGTCATCAAGTGTCTTGACAAGATAGGAATGTAATCCATTCAGTATACATTATTATCTTATTTACAGTTAAATAGGTAGAAAACAACCATACAAAACAGTAATCACAAAGTCAAATTCTTCTGATAGAAATGACAGATGTTCCCTTGTTGAAACAGGCTAAATATTGAACAAATCCATCTAAACTCAAAAACAAGTGGTTGAATGAACGCATTGTGAACCGTTTCTGAAGTAGAATGTCTACCGGTGTACGTAAAGACTTGTACAGAATGTATTTGACAAATAACACCCAAAAAGATTCAACTCAGTTGGAGTCTTGGTTTAATGCATACAAATTTATATTATCATATCATTGTGAGAGGATTGGTAGACTTCTGACATGCCTCCAACATGGTAGCACCATAAAAGGGAGATCATCAACAGTGAGATAAAAAAGTATACCAATTTATAGTGTCACTGTCAGTTCATATTATAAAAGGCATTTGGTTATGACCAGAGGAAGACAAAGAAAAGCCAAGTCTAAGTAGCTGAAACTAAGAGAAAAATACGACAACCAAATATGTTGGACCTGGAAACAGTTTTATTAGAGATAAGGAACTTCATGCACACGAAAATCAGAAATCTTTAAGAAAATTAAAGATATGTATTGATGCATGCTCACTAATCCATGTAAGGAAATCATTTTAAAAAATCACATCTTCAGACTGAAGAGGTCACATGTATGAGTGATGAAACATTTTTCAATAAAACTTCGCATCCAGATAAACTGATTCAACTTTTGGGATCCATGTACCTGGATTATTGAGGATGCATCAAGATATGTGCAGGTTTGAGTGCCACTGTGTTGGATTTTACACACGTGGATGCACAGGTTGCCTCCCTATGCCTTAGGTTATTGGGGGAGGGACTGTTACTGTTGTCTGTGCCGATCCACCGAACAGCAGTTCAGAATACTTGGCCTTCTTAGAAACCCTGGATGGAGTCCTACTCTGTTGTCCTACTGGGAGATTTCAACGTGCACATGGGCAACAATGAAGACACTCTGAAGGGTGTTATTGGGAGGAACCACCTCCATGATCCGAACCACTTTATTAATGCTTTGTGCTTTGTTAATGGACTGCTGGTAGCCATGGAGTGCCCACAAAAACACCATTTTTTAGCATAAGGATGCTCATGAATGGACATGAATCATTATTATTATTATTACGTTGGCAGGTCACTGCTCCTATACAATAGGTTGGGTCAAAAATGCAGAGAAATCCAAATTTCCCCTTGCAGGACTGATAGGGGAATCATTATTATTATCTTGCTATTCTATCATCTCATCTGAGGCCGTGTGTCTTGGACACTTGGGTGAAGAGAGGGGTGGAGCTGATGAACTGATGAACATATGGTGGCGAGTTGGGTCAGGTGAAGGAAGAACATGATGGACAGACGTGCCAAGCCAAAACATGTAGTGCATTTGAACTGAGAATATCTAAAGGAATCCCCTGTCTAGGGCAACCTTCAGCTCCCACCTTCAGTTCCAGAAGCATCTAATCTACCACTGAGCCAGTGTGGACCCAAGAAATGTCTGATAAATATGGACACACGATTCCAAAATTGAGCATATATATATATGTATGTATGTATGTATGTATGTATGTATGTATGTATGTACGCACGCACACACACGCACACGCGCGCACACACACACACACACACACATATATATGAATTAAATAAAAATTGCATTTTGGATAAATTTCCATAACTTCTCCAAACTTAACTGTTTTATCCTGTCAAATATTGTACCAGTTGTAAAGCCCTTTGGTACCATGTTGTGACATTTGGGCTATACAAATTAACTTGACTTGATTTCTAGCACTAGGAAAGCATAAGAGAATATCCCAAGTACATATTTTTGCATATTTTTCATGACAACAGGAAATCCCCTTACAAGCGATATGGTGTTTACCTGAGCAGCGTATGTGATAGCTTCAAGCTGCAGAGCAGACAGCCACCCACGGTCGATAGTCTCCTCTGGGATAGACAGTCTATACCACACATTTGGAGGATTGACACTGGACAATGAGCTAGTCTCCACCACTGGATCAGGATGCCGCAGGCCGATTTTTACTGGAAAAAAACAAGAACAAACGGCTCCATTAAAAGATCAATCCAAATGAATTAAGACAGGATTACCTTTTATTGTCAAGGGTCAAGAGCCCTTATGTAGCAAAATGAACACTACCTTATATAAAGCCCCTATAACTTATCACTATAAATTACATGTATTAGGCAAGGCAAGTTTGTTTATAGGAAATTTCATACACAAGCAATTAAAGGCCTGATGGTCATTAAATACAATCAAGTGTTAATCTGGATGACCATTGTTACATGGCTCATTTTGGATGCCATGATCGCCCATAACTTCTGGAAGTACATTGTTTATGAAAAAACAAATCAACTTTGGGAATCACATCATCTTAAAATGCAAGCAAAATTCTTTCAACAAAAATATCATTAAAGTTCAACACCACAAAGTTGAAAACTCATCATTCACTACTTACACGCATCCTTTCCGACAGGAAGGATGCTATTTGAGGATGATGCGAGTGAGGGGTTGGGAACCTCAAGCCTCTGGCCTGGGTCCGGCCCTCCAGCTCATTGGATCAGGCCCGCAAAACAATTTCATGAATGCAATTTCATCAACAAGACAAAAAACAAAAAACATTGCTGACGCTATTCAGGCTACTCTTCGTTTTGATCATAGCTTACTGATCATAGCCAACCAGTGGAAGGGACAGTCCTGATTGGGCTATCAACACTATGTAAATGTAAAGTTTGAGTTTCATTGTGATTGGTATTTTTTGAGTGCGAAGACTGCTACATTCATTGGCAACATTACATGCCTTCCCCCTTCTTTTAAATGGGTTCAGCAAAGAGAAAAGTTAATGCAGAATGTCCAACTTTCCAAGAAAAATGGGCAAACCATAATTTTTTGTGGAATTGAAAGGCAAGCCTGTGTGCCTGTTTTGTGGGGATTCGATGGCTGTAATGAAAAAGGCCAATTTGGAGCTTCATTACAGCACGAAACATGCAAAATTTGAGGAGTTTTGAGGACAAATGCGACTGGATAAAATCAGAGCTCTCCAGCGGGGTTTTGGATGCACAACAAGCCATTTTCATGAGACCTCGTCGTGTGGAGGACAAGGTAACTAGGGCAAGTTATGTGGTGAGGTAGTAAATAGCCAAAAAGCTGAGACCTCATGCAGAGGGACAGTTTTTAAAAAAAGGTATTGTTGTGACTGCAGCGTCACTAGCTCCAGACAAAGTCAAATTGTTTCAGTGTTAGTTTGTCTCAAAGAATATTGTTAGATCAAATTATTGATATTCCATAAGGTATTGAAAAAACACTGAAAGACTCAGAAAGTGACTGAATTTTTTTCTCTGGCTTGTGTTACCAGCAATGCCCACAACTGGCCATTTTCATTGGTGGGATTACTTTCAAGTGCAAGAGGAACTTCTGTCTTTAGAGGTAATGCATGGCACTACTAGAGGTGTTTCAGTGTAAGTGGCCTTACAACAGATGGATTCGCAAAAAGGGCGAATTGTATTCATCAAAAAAGAATTTAATTGTCTCAGTCTTGATCCAACCGGTTTTATTTATATGCCATCGCATTATGCATCAAGATAATCTATGTGGACAGTCCCTAAAGTTCAACAACATGATGTCAACAGTAGTGTCGATCATAAACTTTGTCAAAAGGCAGGGGGCTAAACCCCCGCCAGTTTAGACTGAAGGAACTTGAATCGGATTATGGGGACCTGGTTTACTATAGTGAAGTTGATGGCTGGGCCAAGAGAACATGCTCAAGAGGTTTTATGAATTCTGGGATGAGGTAAAACAATTCATGAAGATGAAGGGGAAATCAGGGGGGCTCTAAGGATCTACTAATACTGTTGGCTGCTCACATTAAGGGTTGCCACAGCAGACATTCCATCTCCAACCCGTTTCTGCATCTTCCTCTGTCACACCATCCACTTGCATCTCATCCCTCACTACATCAATCAACCTCCTCTTTATTTGGTCTTACTCTTTCCCTCTTGCTTGGCAGGTACAGTTGCAATCAAATCACAAAAAGAGGTGAATCGCTTCAACTGGACCAGAAGTTTATTCAGAAACATATCATCACTCAAACAAGTGACATCTTCAGACTGAAGATGTCACCTGTTTGAGTGACGATATGCCGCCCCCCCATGTCAAATATCTCTAGTACTTGGTAGAGCACCCTTTTGCCGTTATGACCTGCTGCAAATGTAATGCATAGCCAGACATCAACTTCTGGTAGCGTTCCTGACGAATCTTAGACCATTCCTCATGGGCAAAGGCCTCCAGCTCACTAATACTCTTGGGTTTGCGTATTGTAACCACCATTTTCAAATCCCACCAAAGATTTTCAACAGGGTTCAAGTCAGATGACTGTGATGGCCGCTCTAGTATCTTCCAAGACTTTTCTGAAAGGAAGCCTTAGGGGATTTTGAGGTATACTTGGGATCATTGTCCTCCTGGAAGGTCCAATGATGCCCAACCTTCAGTTTCATTCCATCCGACCTGAACTCTCCTGTTACTTTGAAATGTTGTCCCAAAACATTTAAACTCATCCACCTCCCTCCCCTCTACTCCTTGCACCTTCACCATTCTCCTCTGTCCCCTCTCATTCACACATGTATTGCTCTTACAAACATTCATTCCTCTTCTCTCCAGTGCATACCTATGCTTCTCTAGGCTCTCCTCAACATGCTCCTTATCCTCACTAGAGATCACAATGTCATTGGCTTAATTATATGCCAGATGCCCTTCCCGATGCAACCCTACTCATTTATCCTGGCTTGGGGCCAGCACTAACAGTTTGAATCCACCTCTGATGTTCCTAACCTTACTGTCTTTCCCCCAGGTCCCTTGCAAACACAATGTATCTACCTCTCTTCTCTCCATCATTTCAGCAAGCTCACTCCCTTGATAAGTATTCAAGTATTCAAAGTATTCAAATTTTAAATTCAAATGTCTGACTCTCACCTCCATCCTCCTACCCATCCTCCTCTCCCCCTGTCTCTGGGCATACCTTCCCCCTCTCCTTCTCCCAACAGTGCCATAGTTTCCACTAGCATCCTACTGGCCAACAGTACCCCTAGCAGTCGTTGGAAACCCGGGGCTCAACTGATCTAGTATGGAAATCTGATTTAAGATCTGGATATTTAATTTGGCTTGGTTTTACACCAGATGCCCTTTCCAACGCATCTTCCGCATTTATCCAGGCTTGAGACCAGCACCAAGAGAAGCTGGGTTTCCAGGGGGCTGTAAGGATCATTGTATCTTATGTTACTTCTATGTTCATTGACACATTTAAGGCTCTGCTTTTTTACTACACAAGCCAGACCAAATGGATATTTTTTGAACTAAATAACACAGGAGATAAAGTAGGAGATTCTACACATAACTGCCAATTACTGTACCATATTGTGATTATATTGTGATGAAAAAAGCTATGATATTTGTATGTGAAATGGTCTTGTACACAGTGCCATAATTATCAGTTCCAATCTAGGATGGGTCTGTCACCAAAGAACATTGGAGCCAAAGTACACATGGACCGTCTACTTTCGTCAGCATGTCCTTTTTATAATTTTTGAAGAAAGCTTAAACAAATAAATAAAGGTATTATATTTGTAACAAAAATGTGCTTACCCACTCCCATTAACATGTTCTCTGTTTAAAAAACGTCCAAAGACAAAAAAGAGGTAGTGTATCTAGGCATTTAATTTTTAGGCCTTAGCTAACCGTTAATAAAAAGGTTACTTTAGGGAAAGCTATGCATCTTTACTCGAACATATCTACTTTTACATTTTTCTTTGAAACACTTGTAGAAGCGGCTAGTCTGTGAAGAGTCCACGAGTCTACAGAAGCCATGTCATTACATAATGTTCATCTATAAAGTATACAGGCATAAGGGATCTCCGGTGGCATAGGGGGTTAACGCACCTATGGTTTAGTGCATCTCTGCGTCATTGAGTTGGGTGTTCAAATCCAGGCTGTGCCATTTCCAACCATGGCCAAAGGTCCAAAGTTAGTGGACCATAATTGGCTATGCCTCACATGGGTATAGGGTTTAGGTTGGATAAAGGATTCACTAGTGTCCCCCTCTGGGTCGTCCCGATGCTCACGGATAAGTGAACAGAAATAACTCTGCTTTGTTCTCTTCCAATGACAAAGCACTGTGCTTTCCCCGCGAGACCGCTATGTGTAAAATAGCAAGGGCTAGTCATCATGTGACTTGGAACACTCGCATGTTATGGCTTACTCCTCCCTGTCAACGTTTTAGAGGGGTATCAAAGCGATTGACCCAGCAGTAGGAAACTCAGTGAATTCGGTTGGGGATAAAAGGGGATTAAAAAATATATATAAAAAAAAAACAAGAAGTATACAGGCATCAATTAGGTGTTCATAAAAATAACAACTTCACTGAAATTAGTGTAATTGACCATATTTAGAGATCATATTCAAGTGGACAGAAGTGACCACTACAACAGTTTATCTTGTCAAAAACAAATAAAGGTACTGACTGCCCTCTACTTACATTTAATGGGCATGTACTCTGCATAGGTCTCTGCATGTCCCAACTCCTCTTCTTCCTCTTCAGGCTCATCCTCCTCTTTCATCTCTGGAGGTTTCTGACAGAGCATGAAAAAGCAACGATTATAATAGCCATCAACACTTCTTTGCTTTGAAGAAAATGCACTACACAAATGAGTTACCACAAGTTAAGTAGGGCTGTACACTGTTGCAAATGTTGGCTTAACAACCCGTGGCATCGATACAAAATATGCGTATATAATTTGCATTTCTTCTGAACAAACTGTACCGAGGAACCAAGAACATTTTGAGGAACCTGGTGCATTACCACTGCAGGCACCAGCGTCTCGGTTAAGTTCCTGGGGCAGTTATTTTAATCGCCTGAAAAGTGCTTGCTCAGGGGGGTAGTAATTTCCAAAAGTAAAAGAACTTTGGGGATCGGAGTTGCAGTATTGCACATTTCTGATTGATCGACTACTCACAGTATTTTATTTCAACTACCATTTATAAGAATCTGCAGCCACATGTATTTTTGTCTTCATTGTGCTTCGACACAAACATGAAGTTACAGAAGAAATAATAGGACACACAGACTTATGATGAAGTCCAGGCCTTAATTGGCATTCATGCAGGGTTCAAAAAATAGAAGATCAACAGCATGATTTGAATCTCCTTACGATTTTAAGTGTCACAAATAGTGATGCGAGTTCCTCTATTTATATGGTACCATTGTTCTTTTATAGTTACTTAGAAAATGACAGGTAAAACCGCCATCACTTTTCATACATAAGCCGACAAATTTGCCAAATATTTATGGGTCTTTAGACATCAGTGGAAATGCAGACAATAATGTACAGAGAACCTTTAACTTCCTTGAAAAGTACTTCTTGGAACCAAGTCCTAGGTACTTTGAATGCAAATGCAGCTGTAACCAACTATCTCACTAACAGTAAAACCCCACTGGTAATGGCATACAAAAATAAAATGTACGTGACTTACTGTTGCTACTAGAGGATTGGATTTAAAATAATGTTAATTTGACATTACTGATGAATGCTTAACATTATCTAATTCCAACCAAACATCTTGTATATACTGTACATTGTATGTATACCGGTGAAGTGGGGGTAGGATAGCTCAATGGATAGAGTGGTTGTCTGGCGATCGCAAGATTGAAGGTTTGATCACAGGTCCTGTAGAAAGCATGTCGAGGTGTCCTTAAGCAAAACACTGAACCCCTACCTGCTCCTTGAGGACCACATGGTAGTTGCTCACCACTCCTATACAATAGGATGGGTTAAATGCAGAGAAATCAAAATCCAAATGGCCTATCATGGGGCAAAAAAACTGTTAAAAAAGCTCTGTCATGTCTATTTACCTTAGGCATGTATATAAGTGAACTTTTAACATGTATTTCAATATCTCTCATATATTCTCTTCATCCTCTCCGAGGAACCATCACCTTATCGTGGTGGAGAGGTTTGAGTGTCTCTATGATCCCGAGAGCTATGTTGTCTGGAGCCTTGTACTCCTGTTAGGGTCTCCCATGGCAAATTGGTCTCTGGTGAGGGACCGAACTAAGAATAGTTCAAGAAAACCCCATGAAATATCTAAAAAGAAGTGACGTTACCCTGCCCGGAGGAAGCCCGGGGCCCTCGTCTGGAGCCAGGCCCAGAAGGAGGGCCCGTCAGCGAGCGCCTGGTGGCCGAGTTTATAACGGAGCCCGGCCGGGCTCAGCCCGAAAAAGCAACGTGGCCACTTCTCCATCCTGTAGACCCACCACCTACAGGAAGAACCAGTGGGGTCGGGTGCACTGCCAGACAGGTAGCAGTGAAGGCAAAGGGTCTCAGCGGACCAGAACCAAGCAACAGAAGCTAGCATTAGGGACGTGGAATGTCACCTCCTTGGGGGGTAAGGAGCCAGAGCTTGTGCGGGAGGTGGAACGGTACCAATTAGATCTGGTGGGGCTCACCTCTACTCACAGCATCGGATTTGGAACCAAGGTCTTAG